>VOMN01018445.1:0-12831 GCA_014899125.1 Orchestia grillus
TGGTGGGCGTGTGAACAGGACATTATATTTTAACCCTAAAAGAACCAACTTGTTTCTCAATTAAACAAAATATTGCGTGAACAGTCGTTCATATTTTACGCTCTTGGATGCGTATTCTTCCTACTTTTGAATGAAACAATAATTTCAGACTAAACCACATTAACTGACGCATAGTGAATTCTATACAGTGGTTCTCGTTGGGTTATTTCTCTGCTCCACCGTTGTGGCTTCCGGTGCACCAATAGGCTGAAATGGCCTCAGAGGATATGTGACTGCTTGGCAAGGACGAGCGGAGATCGTATCTTATCGACCCTGTGTGATGAGATATCGCTATCTTCGTTGGCCTGTGTGTTGTCGAGGCCGTAATCTGGTGGCGAGGGTGGTGAAAATAGGCTAGGACGGGGTGCTGGGGATGAGCTAGGACGGGGTGCTGGGGANGTGTTGGGGATGAGCTAGGACGGGGTGTTGGGGATGAGCTGGGACGAGGTACTGGGGATGAGCTAGGACGGGGTGCTGGGACGAGCTAGGACATGGGGCTGGAGATAACTAGGACATCACCCGTACTAGCGCCCATTTCCTGGACCGCAGCGAGCGTTATGCGGGGAGCTGAAGTTGTGTGTGTTTGTGTGTATGTATTTTGATTGTTTGCGTGTTTGTTTTTATAGTTTGTGTGAAGGATTGTAGTGTCTTCTCGTATTTGTGTTGGGTTGTATTGTGTCTATGTTGTGTTTATTTTGTGTTCTACGTTTTTGTATTTGTGTTGTGTGTGTGTTCGTGTTAGTATTGTGCGCATATCTTTATTGCATGTGTCTTTATTTGCATGTATTCTATGCATGCTTGTGAGTTTGTTTGTGCGTTTATTTTATGATTGAATGTTTGTATGTGCGTGTTTAGGTGGGTTCAATAAGTGCCAAGGTTATTATGTCCTTCGTAAATGCAATGATGCAAGTACGAAAGTGATCGTAAATATTTACCAGAGTGTCACGACTGAAAATAAACCTGCATATTTTAGGCATATTTTCTACTCAGCAATGTAGTCCTCTTGTACTAACTGAAAGGTCTTTGCATGTGGTACACGCAGAATTATACTGAACTTTGTATTGTGACGTGAATGGTGAGTTTCAAGGGTCTCCCCCGACGGCCTTCCGATCGGTCATCAGTGGCACCTCAGCGCTCACGTCAGGGCTGTGAGGACCAGACGTCCGACCCGGCAAACTAATGTTCACGTAACCACGAAGTGCTTCTTTTGGAAAAGGGAGCCTAAACCTCACATCCTTCGCGGGCCCGTAGTGATGAGGCATTTTAAACGTCATGATGTACTGCATGTTCACTGTGTTCGAATTCATGAAGTTTTTTTAAGTTTCATCACATGATTTTGGAATTTATTGTTCATTCGTTGAGTGAAGTGTACGAGTACGCTGCTTGTTTGCTACTCATCTGGAAATTATGCGAAACCATGATATTCTCAAGCAAAACTTATAAGTGTGTTGATTGAAATGAGTTGACAGCACAAGTTAAATATTTTGCTACATACACATGGCTTCAATATTGATTTTAGATACAGGTACTTCTCCCGCTCAATTGTTGATCTTGCGTTGTACACATTCGTGACCAAAATTCGTGTTAGTTGTATGAAAAATTTTCCAGTCCCTTCAGGGAGCATAGGATGGACGGGTTAGGTTAGATTAGGTTTGTCAATCGTTTGCGTTGAGGACTAGCAGTACACGGGGGCACTAGTATCCTAGTACTAGTAAGTATTAGTACAGTAATAGTACATGAGGACACTAGTTTATTACAGTGTCCACATGGGAGCATTGTTGGGTCATATCAACTGTAGATAGGCTTTAGGGAATTCAGTCTTTTGTGCCCCCTTTGGTTCTTTCAATATTCACACCTTCTTTGCTATCTCTTTTTAGTGTTTTTTTTCTTCTTCATTCTTAACTCATTAGAGTCGAGTGGCACTGATTTTTGCTAAGTTAGATGTAGCTGTTTGTAGAGCTATATGTTTCAACAGAACTGAATCCATTTTCCTAAGTTAGGTATAGCTGTTTGTACAGTTTTATGTTTCAACAGAACTGAATCCACTTTTCAACATTTGGTTACGAATATGACGAGTAAGGCACCGGCTGAAGCTTACCAATTCATGTTTTTTTACTGAACGCATTCATTCAAATATGCGAATGCCAAATCACGAAGGAGGCAAGTTTTATAAATGGAGCCATAAAAGTCCACGCACCGGTCGTAATGGGTTAATTGGCTGTTTCTAGGCCTAGGGGATGCTGTGTAAGAACACTTCTCGTGCGTAGATCCCTCGTTCTATTCACGAAATGGTACATTCTCTAAGGAGCGCATGTCATGTTGACGGGAAGCTTTGAACTAACGTATGATCTGAACGTTCCAACTCACGCAGCCATTAGTCTGGAAGCACAATTACCGTGTTGAGCGCCGCCTCATTGCACTCCTCCTAATTGTTTACGTCTCATAGGCAGTAGGTCAAGGCTGGAGCCGCCCGCACTTCATTGTTGGTCCATTTCGTTCTCACGACCGTGTAGCCGCACTGCTGCTGTCTTAGCTGCACGCCGCGTCATTGGCAAGCCAAGTTCGTGTCCTGTGTTTGTAATGGAGGGTTTCCGTATTGCCTCTGTTCTGGAAAAATTTCCATATTGTATCTCTTCTTTATAAAATTAGTGTTCTTACTCGGAGGTCATAGCTCGTTTACTGGACGTTATAGGCTAGCCAATATTTGTCCAGTCTGTTGTCCCTCACGCTGGGATCTGAATAAATTTATTCCTTGCGTTACTGACTTTTTGATATTTCGCTTGTGGAACCTACGTCTGACTAAATGGGCTTTTCTGTGGTTCCCCTTGCACTTTAAACAAGCCAAAATTAAAGCTTCATATGCCATTACCGTTTTGCAGTCATTTAATTTCATGTCTATAAACTTACTGAACTGTAGACTTCGTAGGACCATTGAGGAAAAAACTGCTTGAAGTATCACCGTTTCTATCAGTAAGATGCGAGATGTTTATTCTCAGTTAAGTTGAATTACGTCAAATCGATGTTTTTTCAATTTTTATTTTCATTAGATATTGGATTTGCCTTGTGAATGGCAAGATGTCTTAATTTCTGACATCACTTGAACTGACGTGAAGAAGAGGTTTGTGAATTTAGGCCAGTTTTCTGCGGACGTTGCACCATGAGTTCAGTCGTGCACAGCGACGTGAGCTGTAGGCAGCAGCAAGGCGGGGATGTGGAAATTCGCTTTTTTTAATGGAGTATTTAAAAATCTTCTCTTTCCCTTTCGATTGAAGAAGGATGCCCATTTACTCCGAACGATGAGTAATTATAATCTAACCAAATTACGGTTAAACGTACCTCCGGTATTCGTTATTTGAAGCTCGCATTGCATCGTACCCTTGTGCCTTGATTTGTTGGGTTCAAATTACGGTTAAACGCACCTCTTGTATTCATTTTTTGAAGCTCGCAGTGCATCGTATCCTTCTGCCTTGATTTGTTGGGTTCTGAAGCCTTATCCAGCAGCCAGGTGCCTCAACTGTGGACAGCCTTTTAGGACTTCTATCTTTTGTTCCTACTGTTTCTTTCAATTTCCATGCCTTCACTATATGTTTTCTTTCAGCTCCATTCTAATTAGTTTTTATGCGTAGGGGATCCTGTGTGGGAACACACCTTGTGCATAGATTCTCCGTTCTCTTTAATCCTTACTAGTTGGTTCCTTCTCGTCTTTTTCTTTGGATGACATTTCTTGTCGGCGAGGAGCTTTGAACTAATGGTAATCTAATCGAATGAAATCCAAGAGCCAGCCGACCTTTATCTTGTCCAACTGACGATAACGCTTATTTTCTAGGCTCCGGTTTCATGGTCTTTGCTGTAAACATTTATGCCTTGCAAGGAAAGAACAACGAGGGCACTCAGCACCGCAGCAGCTCACCACCTAATGTGTACGAGGGAGCAGGCTCGGTATTGTGTTTGCTAAAGAACTCGGTGTTCAAAAACCCGATCGAAAAAGATTGTTGACTACAAAATTATCCCAACACCGGTGGGTCATTTTACGCCCCTGGAAAAATAGAGACTTCGCAGGAAACGAGTTTACGCACTGCGCGTTGTAGACGCTGCTTCTCGTTCCACGAAGGTGTTCCGTACTATCTGCACTCAGTTGGCGGAAGAAGGCCTATGGCACGTTTGGGAAAGTTTAGAAAAGGAAAGGGAGCGCGAATCGAGACTGTGTCAGGGACGTGACCATCGTGGTTTGCCTGAGTCCGCTAATCATCACGTTTCTGCGGCCTGCCCATTAGGTTCCATTAACTGCGGGTCCATTAGTTCCGTCCTATTAACTGCCGGTCCATTAGTTCCGTTCTATTAACTGCCGGTCCATTAGTTACGTTCTATTAACTGCCGGTCCATTAGCTACGTTTTATTAGAATAAAATAAACTAAGAAACGGCTCAAGGAACCAGCTGAGTGGCCCATTCTTAGGTCGCTACCAAAGTCCGTTGCCGTCAGACGCTTCGCTGAGGGTGGATGGCTAGTAACGTTAATTAAATGGGGGGTATCAAGTAATTTGTTCTTTGGTTAATTCTTGTCTAGAATCTCTGTTTTCGTGAGATTTTGTGACATTTGGAGCACGCTAAGCCGGATAAGTGTTTGAAGTATGCTTTGTTTGTCTTATAGTAAGGGTTCATGTTAGTCTTCGTTGAATTCATACATAAAAAATGGACAGATAATATGTTTTTACCCCAAATATTGCGGAGAACGATTATTTTATTACGAAAAAGTAAAAATAAAACTTGATTTTTTGCTCATTTCTATCTGGTTACTTTTTAGTTTAGAGTTATTTGCGTTTGTCTCTCATATTTTTCTTGGTATCAGAATCTTGAAACTCGACTTCATTGAACCTGGCGTGAATCTTAATATTTTCTTTTTCTTTCAAATTTCTTAGCATTAAAAGACCCAATTTTTCAAGCATGAATTTAGCCCAATTTACTTGACGTAGTTTCACTCAACTTTATCTTTTTACATCTGTACATGAAAATGATGTTTCTTGCAGAATATTGAAAAACTGAATTAAACAGTAGCGACAAATGAATAACCTGCAAATCCCATTGAATCAATCTAAGATTTGATACCAGAGCGGAAAAAGGTAAATGTTTATTATATTTATTGAGTGTTATCATAGGCAAAAAAATTCGATAACGAAACTTGGCCCGTTTTGCCGTGGATGCCCTCAAACCTGAGGGTCTAACGGAAAGGGGTGTCGGTTGACGGGGGCTGGGGGTTTCATCCGGCGCATGCGCACTACGTCCTTTTGATCGATTTGCAGCACTGTCAGTTGACGGTGTTCGGCCCAGGGAGTTCCAGTGTCTCTTCTCAAATTCCGAAAGGTGTTCGTTCATTGTAATTGTACGTGTGACGTTAATAAGGTGCAAATGAAGTTACAGTGCCAGCGTGCGTGTAGGTTATGGCGTTGGGCCACTGGAAATACGTTTCGAAGGAGGTCTGTTGAAGGCGTGACGGGAGAAGCGCGCCACCAAGGCGATCTTCTCATAATCTAGAGCGTGGATAGTGCGGTGTTTTTTCGGCATCGTAAGCGGGTTTTATTGTCTTGATTAACAAGACGTTTTTTGGTGCTTGACGCATCTACAGTTACGTGATGTGGCTGCTGAGACTTGGTTATTGATCGATGTCTATTTTCGAGCTTCATTCACTACAAGTGTCGCGATCGCATTTTTAAGGACGAAGTGATTCATTTTAAGTGTGGAAACTATGACTAATTTTTTCTTTAAGATAAGATCACACGTTCGTACTCAACAGCAGAGAAAAATCTATACCGAGTCACGCCTCTGTATTCGTGACCTTGCATGGTTTTGGCTCGGACCTGTGGTGATGGCTTCGTGTGTACCTCTTGTCAATCGCGACGTGAATTTCAGGGATTAACTCAAGAACATGTTTCGTGGCTCACAAGTTCAACTGATCGTTTGAACTAAACGATGACTGTTCTGCAATTGGTGACCTTGCTTGGTAGATCACATTTTGCGATGGGCTAGGGAAATGGAGACGTATGTGGTTTAACAATTTTCATATTAGTCTAACAAAACCTCTCATCCAATCAATGTTCAGGCTGATATACTGAGCTCTGTTTCAGATAGTTGTGAGTGTACTCGCGATTGTCCGTATCTTTTCAAACACTCAGCCGATACTAATGTAACAAAGTTTATAGATCACACAAACGTGTTAGGTGTCCTGTGATGAGCTTCACTATAGTTCAGTGTGCGAATACGCGAATCCACTTCGACTTTCACTGTAGTAAAGATAGCTGATTTATGTGTGGTGATCTAGAGAAATATGCCGTGTTGGCTGGTGCGTTTCCGTGTTGTTTCTTTGAAGCATGTTTTCTCCACGTCAGATCTCGTGGTAGGGCTTGAGAACTGCGTTAGCCTTCTGTCTACCAAGCTGGTGCGAGATATTCATTTCAATTTTTTTAGTGCACTTGCTTTTTCTGCTGTTTGTGTTTATCTCTTCCATGGCATTAGGAGTTCACACATTTTTGCCCAACTCGAATTTTTGAACTTTTCCTTCGATTTCAGTTAAAATGAAAACGACGCGAGTTTACTCGTTCTTCCTCTGCCTCTCTCGGCATGCAAACCGACCGTTGCCGAGTGTGCTCGCACATCTCCAGCGAGTAAATTCATCTCAAAATTGCTTGTTTTCAGCAGAAAACCTACTGAGGGGTTAATTGCTTCAAACAAATTGTCATGATGCCGAGACTCACTGTAATAAAACGTAGTACTGGAAGTATCAGAAAGATTTAATTTCATGAAAAATATTGGGTGCGTCGGACCCAACTAGTAATTAATGATAAAGTTTTCCCTAACGAACCAAGCTCTAATTTATTTAAGAGGTTTGTGATGGGCCTTTGGCGTTTTTGCTATTTGAGTTTCCTGCAGACTGTTATATAAAAAATAACATATGGACCAAACTCATAGAAGAGTTTTTACAATTACTCTGGTCTTGTCCTGTTTATCGGTATGATAACTATTCTGAGCTCTTTTTAGTCTGAAGCACTATCATTTCTGTAGTTCAGTGAAGTTTCATTTGATCATTATTGTATGGAACAGATTGTCTATTCACGAGCAGCAGGTAAATAAAATAGTTCAGAAATGAACAGTGCTCAGGTACAGCGAGAACGGGTGCAGTTGCCGCATGGGAACAGCGATTACTTCCAACGCTAGAAGGATAGGTCGGTCAAGATGGCTTCCATATTTTGAAACTTCATGTTTACTCCTATACTCCTGTAAAGTCGATTATAAATGGTTTATAAGTTTATTCCCGTTCTAATTCATTTCCTCGGCAAGAAAGCCTAAGTTAATTGATGAAGAAGCAGTTTTTAAATTCTATTTTGGTAATTTGGACGGTTGAGTCACATAGATCCGTCACAATGCTTTAACTAGTAACTAATAGGGAAATAATTATTTTTCTTATACTGTGTATATTTATCCGTATCCAATTCCGAACAGATAAAACAACGAGCTTTTGTCGATATAAGTAACGAAACCGAGGTTGAACATAGCTATTGTGTTCGCAACTCGAGGTGTAACACTATTATACATAAGCAATGAACTCAAGACGCCTTTGTTTCTTTAGATAGTCTCCACAGTCTGTCAAAAGTGTCGAATTCAAGCCCCTCTCGCTGGCCTCGTGCCCTCTGGAGACGAAGATCTGTCGAAGAGACTTCTGTATCCGAGGGTCAGCCAAAAACCGAAAATCCCAGTAACCTCGTAAACTTTGATCAACCTAAACGGACGTCCTTGTGGTACCCCTCTTCTTCCAACGCCGAGGACACGTCTGTCACCCACCATTCTGTTACGCAGCGAGATTCGTCTTCCAAGACGCCGAAAAGATCGTTCTTGTGGTCACCCTCTCCTAATGTTGAAGAAACCAAACTCGACGCGTTCAATGTAACAGGTGGTGAACTGTCGCCTCTGTCCCCTTCTTCTGCAGTGTGTTCGTCGACCAGAGTTGTTCTGAGTCGAGGTGTGGTCGAGTACCCTGACGTGGAACTGAGAGACACATCGTGCATCAGCTTTTCGGAATTCACTTCCAACACATCTTCGACGGGAGATCCTTTACTTCCTGTCGACGCCCACTCATCTCTGCCCAATTCTGTGCTCAACTGGGAAACTCCCCAAGGCCAAAATCGGCATAACCTCGAGGTTACAGACTCTCCTCGTTCTGGGTTGCGATTCAGCTTGAACCCCAAGATATTCACAGTCATGGGGAGGTTGAAGACTGGCGTTAATGAGAGTAAGTACATCCTAGGGTAGCCTAAGATTTTCAGTACCGTTCGTTTTGAGAGCGTCATTGTCAAAGTCGTCAGCATCGGACTCAAGCTTTACAATGATGGAACTCTGAGAACGTGTGTGTGCTTGTCTTTAGCGGTGTGTCGTAGTTTATTTGCTAATACGATTGTTCGTAAATTTTCAGTGCATGATTCCGGCGATACTTCGATACTGAACAGTACCCTGACCCCCACGGCTCCCTTTTGATGATTATTAATTGCACTTGTCTCACATCGTGCGAGTCTAACGATGATTGCGCTTTCTGAAAACGGCCCACTCTTTCTAGTGAATTCAAATGTTTGTCCATTCAATGGAGAAGGGCGTTACACGGCCGGAAAAGATAAAAACGCTCTTGATGCATTCATACGAGTACACTTATTTAAATGGAAGACGGAATAACTATGACTTCTGAGCTCAGGTAACTGAGTAAAGCTCGTATATTTTTATAGAAATACATATCGTATTCTGTATACAGATGTAAAGTATTGTCATTCTCTGTTAATTAAAGTACTGATAGAAGGAAAGGAAGAAAAATTGTGTATAATCAATACTTAACCGAGTATGTAATTATGTCAGTACACAAATACAAATGTACTTGAGTACTACAAGTATAAATCCACGTGGAAAACACCCTTCGCAGTAAATGGCACCGCTCATAACTCGCTTCACCCTATCCTCCCAACCCTAGGGCGAATTTTCCCGTCGGTGAACGTTATTATTCTCAGTTGTCCTGCCTCTAGAGTCTAGAGCCTCGTTGTGATTCTCAGTATTGTAACAGTGGAGTTTATCAAAATTATTTATATTTGAGTGATCTTGAACCAAACGGGATAGTTTTGGATGGTGCTAAGCAGTCGTGTGGGGTGCCGGTGAACCTCCATGCAGGGAGGTCATGATGGTCTTGTTAACTTTCACGGTGGAATTCATTTCTCACAGAAAGCTTGCCTTCTTCATCGGTTGGTGTTAGGTCGTTTGAAGGAATCTTAGAGAAGAGAAAGCATGAATTAGTAAACTGTAGCAACGTTCATTACCGGATGTTTATGAAAAGTGAATGAAAGCCCGTTAAAATATAAATAACCTTAACAGTAGCAGTACTTAACACTTGGCCGAAAATCTTTGTCACTCGGCATTAATGCATTAATTAGGTTGCGCTCATTGGGTTTGGCGTCAGTGGGGCGTATTCTATGGTTCGGGTTACTGCGTTAACTTTATTGTGTGATGGTTGCGGCTGTTGCGATGTTCGGTTTTACGTGTATAAATGAGGCGCTTCCTTTTAATTTATCTCGTCAATGCGATGATGTTTCAGTTGCGTTTATTGTGTAAATATGGTTGCAAATGCATGAAGCCGATGCATAAAGCCGATTGGTTTTGTCAAGTTAATCAGATTGTGACTTGGTTGCGCTCAAAACAATTCAGTTGTGCTTGTATAACTTAGCTTGTACAGGGTGGGCAATAAGTAAGGTACCTTTCAAAAATGTACCTTTTCATAAAGTTATTGCCTTAACATTTTCAATAGTAAAAACATCAGGTTCATCTCAAATGAAAGAGGAGGTTCTGAAATTCTTTTTTCGTGTATCAGTGTTACCTAAAATCATTACATTTCAAAAAGGGTACCTTACATGTTGCACAGCCTGTAGGAAGGCAAATCTCTTATCGAAAGTCTCGCGATCCCTGGAATGTAATATTTTGAACATGATTTGTGCTTGTCTTTTCATTTCTCGTTTTTCTTACTGGTTACTGGTACACTTCCAACTAGGAAACTAGGAATCGTTTGATATCCCGGTCAGTATAATATGAATGTACGTGTTTTTTTCTGCTATTTTCATAGTTTCGTCATTCGCCTTCAATGATAATTGAAGAGGTCAGTATCTACGGGCTTGGTATGTCTGCCAGTTTACCAGCATCTTATACTTAGAGTTCAATTACGTTGGTAGTGGTGCCAACTCATATGGTGTTGTCGCAGCTGCGTGTCTGTTTTAGTATGCATCAACGTTATTTTTATAACAATGATGCGTTAATATTTTGAGATATCTATGATCTGAATAGATCAGGTCGTGCATCGTTTGCCAGTAGTTTTCTACCATGAACTTCATTGGTCAAAATTTTTACTTTGTGGTAAAATTAGCTTTAAACGTCACGTTCTTGAAGATATTGGCTTACGCGTAAATACCTCAGTGCTGAAACTCATCGGTACTTACGTTTAGTTTAATTTACGATGCCACATTGTAAATTTAAAGTTGCAGTTGAAGCTTATCGTTTCCAACGATTTGTAACGTAGAGGTGAAAAGTTCTAAATTACAAAAGATGATGTTTTTCTTGCAAAGTTAATGAATTATGAAGGGTAGATTCATTTGTCGTAAATTACATTTAGTACAATACCTGGGCTACAGGCTGTCCAAAAGTAATTCTGTTCAGTGTAACGAGGCGCGATGCAGTCCTGAGCCACTGAAACTCAAGGAAATCTGTTCCACCACTCGTACGTCAACGTGATGACAGCCGTTTGGTTTTAACGAGCGCGCTGCGTAGAAATCGTAGGCCTATAGCCGCCATTTCTCATTGGGCATTGGCTCAAATGTCGCCGGCAAACGCAGCTGCCGGATCAGTTCCCGTATCCTGTTTACTGCCAGCTGTAGACTGACCGCTTGTGCTCGTTTGGGGTCCAATTTTTGAGTCTTCGGTTTAACGTCTCGAAAGTCAGTACGGTTGGATGGTCCTAGTGGTCAAGTTTGAGATTTTGTGCAGGACGTTCAGGTGTCTTTTCAGTGTGTAACAGTTGTGCGAGGGACAGCCACGTATCCAAATGTGTATGTGGGTTTTTGTTAAAAACGCTTGCCAAATTAGCAATTTTTTGTGCGGAGAATTGTTATAAAAATTTCGTTATTGATCGTTGATTAGCTTATAGATATTTTTCTTCAACTTATACTTAATCATTATGTCCCACAAAAACCCGAACTGAGTATTTTTTTCTCCGCATCAGTAATACCATAATAAGAATACCATAAGCATTTAAATTCTAGCTAAATTATCCTTCAAAACGCAGCTCACAAGGAATCAACGAGGGTTTATCGTGAAGTATTAAACTAAAACAAAAAGTTACAAACAGGTGGAAGAAAAATTCGAAGAAGAATTTCCCGATAGAACGTTTGCTTCGAAGAGCACTATTCACGATAGAGTGCGCAAATTTAATAGCGTAAAATCAAATGTTTACTCATCACCACTACAAACTTTAGCCGAGTTAAAACTATGCATTACAACCAAAATGGACGTTGTAAAGAATAACCCCCGTATGATAAGGCGGGTTATGAGGAACATGAGAGACAATTGTTAGAGATGCCTTGATAAGGATGGACATCAGGTCAATTAATGTCTTATGTTCCATTTTATTTCTATTAATAAACAATAATTATTCTTATTATTCGACTTGATAATGCCTTTTTTGTGGGTTAATTTTGAGGGATAATTTTTCTAGAAATTAAATGCTGATGGTATTCTTATGATGGTATTACTGATACGGAGAAAAAAATACTCGGTTCGGGTTTTTGTGGGACATACTGTATAGGTCTCTGGCTAGGAGCGAAATTTTTTCCGGGCGCTTTTCAGATGCATAAATCAGAAAAGCTTCAACGCTCGTCCGAATTCTCACTACAGAATGGATTAAAAATATTCATACGTAATTAATCATGAGCAAAACAGATAACGTTTTCACGGTGACAAAACGTCGTGTGGAAACCAGTTTACCGTTTGTGTACAGAGGGAAACTATAGTTCCCCGTTCATTTTACAGGCGTAGAAAAATGATGAGGCACTCTCTTATTATTATTATTTTTAAAATCTGTCTTCTACTCCAGTTGCCATTATCGCCCCCCTATGTGGTGGCTAGAGTGTCCGACATTACATTGGGTTTCACAGGCTTCCTTGTGTGGTAAATTCGCGTAAATTGACCGAACCATCTCTACTGGGTTTTAAAAAAAGGCTACTCGTTATATTTAATTGTTCCTGCATTAATAGAAGTTATGTTGACGTGTCTGATTGTGTTTATGGTATCTAGAATACGGTTGCCTAGAATGAAATAAGTTCGGCTGCCTTTTTTGTCACACCTTGCATATACATATAATGTTAGGTGAATTTCATTGAAACGTGTGTTACTAATTTAGGCCACAAATGACCGAATAAACTTGCAAGAAATTCAAAAATTGCAATATTCAAATCGTGGTGCTCGAAGGTTCCGCTTAGCTTCACCTGGTACCGCAGCCGTAAAGAGGGAGGCAGGCCTGCAAACGGAAGCTTGCGGCCTGGCCATTATGCTGAGGGCTGGCTTTTTGCCCTCAGTGATGCCCGGTGGCGGCAGTTCAATTGCTCAGTGTTGCCTCGCGGGCCATCTAGTCTGAGCCACGCAAATTTCTGCCCGGATGTACGAGTCTGATGTCCAAATATCCGTGAATGGACTTTTTGCCCACTAACGGCGGTTTTGAATTTCGTATT
>VOMN01018457.1:0-10833 GCA_014899125.1 Orchestia grillus
CCCTCATCCCTGTTGTCCCTCATCCCTGTTGTCCCTCATCGTTGTTGTCCCTCATCCCTGTTGTCCCTCATCCCTGTTGTCCCTCATCCTTGTTGTCCCTCATCCCTGTTGGAGTTGGTCCCATATCCATCTGCTATCCCTGAAAGCCATCATGTCCATTAACCTTCATCCCTGTTGGCCCCTATTCCTGTTGACCCACGCTGTATTTTATCAAATCTTTCGTTGAATTTGCTGCGTCAGTTTCCCGCACGTTCAGTTTGCGCCGATCTTTTTAGAATTGCAATTCACGACTACCGAAGTTCCACTGTGGTGCAGTGTAATCCTCTGCTGTGCAGTGGACATGCCCAGCTGCGTGTGAGGTGTGTAGCTCTACGCTCGTGTCCTCACAAGGCCGGGTTCCACCTCTGGCCCGACCTTGTTAGCTGCCGAGAAATTCGTGGATCTTCTGGTGTGGGAATGGGGTTGTTTATCCAACCATGTCATTATCTTTTGTCATGGCAATGTTGGCTTTTGTCATGGCAATGTTGTCTTATATCATGGAAATGTTATTGTCTTTTTTCATGGGAACGTTATTGAATTTTATCATGGGAATGTTATTCATTTTTATCATTAGAATGTTATCGTCTTATATCATGGGAATGTTATCAACTTTTATCATGGAGATGTTATTGACTTTTATCATGGGGATGTTGTTTACTTTCATCATGGGGATGTTGTTGACTTTTATCATGGGGATGTTGTTGACTTTTATCATGGGGATGTTATTGTCTATTATCATGAAAATGTTATTAATTTTTATCATGGGAATGTTAATGAATTTTATCATGGGAATGTTACCGATTTTTATAATGTGGATGTTATTGACTGCTATTTTAGGAATGCTATTTTCTTTTATTGTGTGGATTTTATTACATTTCATTACAAAAACAGTTATTGTTTCATTCTACTAGTGTCAGTAATTTTTATCGTGTGAATATTGTTGTGTTTTATTATGAGAATATCATTACCATTTCCTACGGGAGTGTTACTCTGCTTTATTATAGAAATATCATTACCTTTTCTAAAACATGTGACTGTATTTCATGACGAAAATATTGTTACCTTTTATTATCGAAATGCTATGACTTCAGTATGAGAATGTTACTATCACTTAAGATAGGCATGTATTTCATCGTGAGAATGCTTTTGCCTCTTATCATTGGAATGTCACCTTTTACAATGTTGATTACCTTAACCATCTTTAGTTCTGGCAATTTCACTCTATTTTATCACGAGAGTATTATTTTATAAGTGACAGGAATGTAATAATTTTATTACAACCGTCGCCGCGCCATCAAAAAGGACGGCAAATTGCAAATAGTGCAATTTTCTGCATCAGTGATATGGACTGCCTCCGCTGACACAGGCTCGCTCATCAGGAACACGGATCCGAGAGTCCTTGTTGTTGTAATCATAACCGTCGTGTATTTATACATAGATTTTCTTTTATGCATTTTTCGTTGAAGACCGGGGTCATTTCTTTATTTACAATTTTTCTATTTGTTTTTTCAATTTTTATGACTAAAATTTTCAAACTCGGTTGTAGTTGAGAAGGGAAATTTCCAAACGGCATTTTGAATTTATTTATTTATTTTTTTGGTCGACGTTTCGAATGTTCGTACATTCATTTTCAANGAAATTTCCTTTCTCAACTATGACCGAGTTTGAAAATTTTAGTCAGTAAAATTGAAAAAACAAATAGAATAATTGTAAATAAAGAAATGTCCCTTGTCTTCAACAAAAAACGCATAAATGAAAATCTGTTCCCTGCCCACACGAATATATTATACACATATATATATATAATTTTTTACCTAAAAGCAAAAGCTGCATGGCTCTCAGGTTCCATAGTTGGTAAGAGATTTAAATTTCAAATTTATTCTGGGATTAATATTTAATAAACACCGAGCTTTCGAAGAACGTCATGTTCGTTCAGGCAAACGAGACTCCCAAAAGCAGATTACATCCCAGGACTTACGACCTCAAACCTCGTATCAACCAACGCACAAATTAATAAAGCATTTTTTCTTATTATTGGGACATATTGAGGTGGAACATCGAACGGCCGGTCGAAGGCACTCTGACCCCCGCGCCTCCGTGTAGAACGACTCCAAACACTTCCGGGCTCTTGTGTTGTTTTGATGGTCCAGAGCAGCCACTTGTTCCCACCGCATGGTGTGGCCGGTCATGTTCATATGGTGGAAAATTTTGGACAAGTTGTCCCGACGGTGGATGGAATGTTCGTGCTCCCGTATTCGCTTCCACATTTCTTTTCCCGTTTCCCCAATGTAGACACTATGGCAGTCCCCGCATGGTACTTGTTATACAACGCCGGTTTTTTCCATGCTTGATAACTTATCTTTTACTTTGCTCAAGAAGTTACGTAGGGTATTGGATAATTTATTTGCTAATTCTATTCCATAAGGAACAAAATCCTGAAGCACCTTTCTGATATTCCTTTGATGCATGGAATGCTGATGAAAATGTCTTTCACTGTCCGGCGTTCGTTCTGGAAGATTTCTGACTTGGCGGTAAATTAATTTTTTGTTTCTTATAGTCATTTTCATGAGATCTTGCGTAATTTTTGTCATTTCTTCTTTTACGTATTCTTCATTCGAAATGGTGATGCATCGGTGCGTTAGGGTAGAGATGACTCCGAGTTTTGTGCCCCATTGATGCTTGGGGCATCAAAGCATCTGCAGCCATTAGTGGATTTTCGGTATAGTAAGAAACTCAGACTATTGTCTTCTTTTCTCGCGACAACTTTTTGTCTTGTACCAATTTTCACGTGCTACTGCAGAGAACAGCGGCGAGCGGCGTTGATTAGCAGCTGTGTCGTATATAGGATATTCAATATCGAGTCGTAAATTAATGTAACTCAAAGGAAATTAAATCTCTCATTTAATCGTATACAACACAACAGTATTTCGGTTAATATAATTTGTTTATGACTGGTTGGCTTCAAAGGACACGATGAGGAGCAGCTTTGCTGAGAAAATCCGTTCACTTCCAGAATAAACTATGGAAAAACCCCATCATTTTTGTCGGGGCGTGTATACCAGTCTGGAAATTATTCACTCGGTCCCGTTAATTTCCTCCTATCTCATCCCGTCAGCGCGAAGGTAAATGGCTGCACCCACACTAAATAAATATGTACACATAGCTCCTAATGTAATCGTACGGCATAAATCACGGGAGTGTACGTGTGAAGAGGCTGCACAGCCACTCCGCTCTGGTCCATAAAGGCAATTGTTGGCTGCCGGAGCGTGCGACAACAGCCATTGTCTCTCGCCCCTGTCCAAATTGAGCATCGAATTAACGATTGTTTCCGTCTGTTAGGGCTTAAGAAATGCGTGTAATATACGAGAATCAAGTTTTAATCCACGAAGAAAACTTAGACTGGATTTCTGCGAGAAAATGTTAAAAATCAACAAGGCAGACTCAAGATTAACGTTTTTCTTGTTTAACTAATTTTCAAGCTGACCAGCATTTTCCCACCCTGCATGCATGTTTACCCTCCCCACTATTGAGGCTTGAAGGGACTCAGCAGAGAAAACTTTACTTGTGGCCAAGCTTTGGGTCGGAGTTTATTCAGCCGAAAGCTTGGCCAAAAATAAAGTCGTCTTTGCCGAGTCCCTTCGGCTCGAAATAATGGAAAATATACAACCAAGACGTCCTCTGTTACAAACCCCATTTTCTCTTGAAAGCTCGTTATTACAACACGGCAGCAAAACGAACTAAAACGGGCATTAAATAATACCTGTCACCAGGTTGTATTTCTGTTCAGACGACCACGCAGCCTCTGTAGAAATGATTGCAACAATGGCGCCGCCTTCGGTGCTTAGGGCAGTACAGGTTCGAGAGAGTTAACTAAAATGAAAATATACATAAGATTAAATGACATTGTACAAAAATTGAAAAAAGGCCTATACTTGTACATACGAAGGTAGGAATGCACCGCCTAGTAATGCGGGAATTTTTAACATGGTTCTACCCACTTTTCAGAAAAATTCATAATTGAACGCCTTGGATCTTAATTGACTAAACCTCCGCCCACTTGGGAGCAATATGTATGAATATATTAAAGAGTGAAATGAAGGGACCTAACCGCTAAAAAAATGTCAACTAACGTAAAGAACTCGAGTTCTGTTTTTTATTACTGTACCTATGTACTGTGTAAATATTGTATAAAAAATTTCTAATAACGCGTAGAATATAACTAGTCTTAGAAGAAGATATTATTAGTTCAAATGTAGCCTCATCACGAACGTAGGTGAATGTTGTTTATGAAGGCCGCGAAAGTTGGGAATAAATTGACTTGACGACTTTTGTTGTCGTGTAGGTTTGAAGAGTGTTATACTGGCATGAATGTTACATTATTACATATTTTCAACGTTACTGAATAATGTTACTCCCGACTCATTAATATACAACCGTTTCCACATAGAGCGATAGATCGCTTTCACCAAACAATCGCTCTATCTTCTTATTTGCATCTTATTCCCCGTTCTACTGTATTTCCATTTTATGATACAAATGATTTTGTTTGATTCTGGGGCTTGTTCTGCTTGATACCGCTCTATACGAGGACGACTGTAGAGCAGTTGTTTGCTGGAACCAAGCTAGCGCTTTATGCTAGGGACGACTGTTGAGCGGTTGTTTGCTGGAACCGATCTAACGCTCTATGGGGGGGACGAAGGGAATCCATTTCATCCGCTAAAGAATTTCGCACTCGGTAAAATGCAGAAAAGCAACGTGGTATGCGTAGTTTTTTTTGGGCAGGAAATGTGTATGAAGAATATGTTCGAGGACTTGGCTGAAATGGTGGCAGAGAATATCTAGAAACGCGAGCACCTTTATACAAGTGTCCGCTAGAGAGAATGCCGAGCCGCAACATGTGTAGTCGCATATCACCCTGTTCAAAGAAGCACAAAGAATTTAGCCCAGAGTAGATTTTTAGAAGCGCTGTACCACACATGTAATCCACGCCAGTTCCACACAAATGTTTCATGTGGACAGCTCTTCCCATCTCTGTCTCGAGGCACTCTGTGTACCGTCGTAAAATCCATGCACTGCATTCACGGGCTTGTACCTGCCTGCTTCCCTCCGCGGGGGCGCGTTTTATTTAGTAAAGAAGGAAAAATTCACAGGAAAAATTAACGATAAATTGGAGTTCACATCTGTATACAGGTTGCGGCTGTAGGCTTCATCAGAAACAGTTTTTTTTATTAAATTAAAACATCTTCACGAAATGCTAACAAAGAAATTCTAATCTAAATTTGGTCCGAATCGAAATCTGTGATTCGAACCGAAACGTTTCCAACAGCCTTCAAAGTTCCAAAGGGTATATTCTTGCTTGGCATTACCGGAGGAACTAAATAGCTGGACATGAGTTTAGTGTGCATGATATCAATGGGAAGATTTAATCTCAAAGGCTTTCACAGCCGTGGTTCTGTTTTCCTCACACACACTCGAGCTCATTGATTTCTATCTCGTTTTTAACTCTCGTGCTCTCATTAGTACGCTAATTAACCTGTTAGCGCGCGCGAGTGATACATGTGGACGCCTTGGTGTTCCATTCTCAAGGTCTCTGTCGACAGATGTTGACATCTGTCGAATCAAGGTCTCTGTTGACAGATGCTGACATCTGTCGAATCAAGGTCTCTGTCGACAGATGCTGACATCTGTCGACTTGAAGCAGCGCATGTGTGCACTGACGGTGGTCACTGCAGACACAAGTCCTTTTGCCTCGAGTGCCCCTGCGTGCGCCACACCCGCACACCAGCGCCCGTTGAAGGCTTCACCCCGCAAAGATGGCCACTATTTTGGAAGGAACGACAAACGTTGCGCAAACTGTTGCCCATATTTCAGGCACTCGAGGGCACGTTTTGCTCGAGGCAATGAGAATTAAATCCAGAACTGTAGTGAAATATTTCTGATGTCCTTCAGATATGAGGATGCTCCTCACGTAGGGGTGGCCCGAAAATTACGTCGCCATTTTTACCGATATGTTATTACGGTCAACGTGTATCATAAATACAAAGAACTCCAAAGGTTTTTCTTTTAATCGCATATAACTAGACCTTTTTATCTCATATAGTTATTGCGAAATAAATGTTTAAATGATGAAGCTACTTTTGGGCCATATTGGGTCTGTTGATATAGGGTCCATTGATATTGGGTCCATTGATATTGGGTCCATTGATATTGGGTCCATTGATATTGGGCATATTGATATTGGGTCCATTGAGATTGGGTTCATTGATATCGGGTCCATTGATATTGGGTCCACTGATATTGGGTCCATTGATATTGGGTCCATTGATATTGGGTCCACTGATATTGGGTCCATTGATATTGGGCATATTGATATTGGGTCCACTGATATTGGGCATATTGATATTGGGTCCATTGATACTGGGTTCTCTAATTTTGGATTTTTCGATGATTGGTTCATTGATTTTGAGTTAGCTGATCGGTCTTTCAATTCCAGAAGGTTCTTTAATTTCGGTCTATTGGTCCCAGCGGGCCCATAGGTCCAGGGTCCGATGACCCAGTCGCGACTGAGACGCAAGGCCACGCGCACCTCACGGCATGGTCCCAAAATGAACATGACATGATTCAAGTTTAACATATCATCTATGTCACTTGTTCTGTGTCTAAAAATAAATCACATTAATGTTCCAAAATGCTGTTTTATTTCATTCCTACGCTCCTTTTTATGACAAACTACGTTTAATACTTCACTTAGGTATATTTGAGTTAAGGAGTCTGGGTACCGTGCCAGTACTTTTCCAACACCCTGTCAGTACCCTCCTCCCAATACCCCGCTAATGATCTGCCAGCACCTTTTTGGCACCACTCTAGTAACCCGCCAAAACTCGCCAGTACCCTAGTAGTACAGTGTTAGTATCCTTACGGTACCTTGTCAGTACCTTTATTTTCTCTTTTTTGCTCCCAATTGCACCTGAGAAAATCCCCAGTACCTCGCCAGTACCCTGCGAGAAGCCCGCAATATCCCACCAGTACCCTGCCGGTACCCCGCAGTACGCTAGCAGTACTCTGGTAGCCTCCTGGCCGCACTCAGACGCTCCGTCAAAGCCAGAAAGTAATTTTATTGCAGAGCTCGAATAAACTTTCGCAGCCTTTATGAGCTGCACGGCGCCAGCCGCGAAAAATGGTTCCATCACTCCAATGCTACGCAAGAAGAATTGCTCGGGGCAATTTTCCGGTGCCTGCTCGACTGCACCAGCGGCTTGCCGCAGAACATTTCCCGGATGAGGCCTTCGGTGAAGCTGCAGCCGAGCTGCGGGTGCCACCGAACCGTTCACGGGAGGATCACGATCAGCCTCTCAGTGCTTCCGAATTTGGCTGATTTAAAGACGGGAATTTTCCTCGCTCTCTGTTTGACGAGGCCCAATAACGCGTAGGGGAACTGAGCTCCAGGTACGGACGCCTGGGCGCCGCGGCTCCTGCGTGGCTCCACCCTAGACGTGGGCTGCGTGATGCGTGTGTTAGGCCACGTCATCTAATTTCACATACCCCGACCCTTGTTACAAAGCTTGAGCTACAATTTCCCACTCCTTTGTGGTGAAACGAGCCGAAAGGAAAATATCGTAATGCTGGAAGTGTGCTCATTCGGTGAGGTCAATGAATCACGGTATTATACATCAGTAACAGTAATAATCAATTCGAGTATAACACGTTTATAATATAAAGAAAAAACCAAGTTTCACAAGAAGAATGGCCATTTTCTACGGTTTTACGATAAAAGAAGCTAGAAAATAACACTTAATCGCCCATTACAGAAATTACGTCACATTTGTAACCATCTTACCCATCCAAGCGCTATTCTTATCTACCGCTAGAACGACTCGCTATAAAGGAGGAGAATTCTTATAGTGGTAGGATATTAATTCAATTGTATTCTAATTTTCTTCCAGCTTAATGAAATGGGCGCCATTAATTGGTTAAGTAATAGGTTTAATCAATTGGGCAATTGATTAGTTAGCGGAATTTCCACTGAGGTCAGACTGCGCGCACTTTCGAACTCCGCACGAAAAATTCTGCTTCAAATCAATCTTCGATTGGAAATTTTCTTCAAGTTTAGACATCCGCGTGAAAGAGTTCTTTCTGACGCGTCGCATTCCGTAAATATACATCAATCTGTCCGTTCATACCGGACGCATAAGGTGGTGACAGAAATTCCTTTGTAACATCCTTTAGGACTCAAGAATTTGCTCAGACTGTATGACTGAAATTTGCTCAGACTGTATGACTGAAATTTGCTCAGACTATGACTGAAATTTACTCAGACTGTGCGACTGAAATGTGCTCAGACTATGACTGAAATTTACTCAGACTATGTCTGAAATTTACTCAGACTGTATGACTGAAATGTGCTGAGACTGACAACGCTCTGAGGCACCGCAGGGTTGCGGGTTGCCCAGCTTCCGAGGCCTCACCCAGCGAAGCAATGAGCTGAATTTCTCATCGTCAGTTTACGAGGAGTTTTGACTGGACTGCAAGTTTGCAGATGTGCAATTTAGAGAAAGGCAAGAAAAAAATAGATCCGGAGACCATTCGATAGAGGTTCTATCCAGCCGTCAATTCCAACAGTGCATTTAAATGAAATCGCCTTTTGCAAATAATTCTGTGTGTTAATTCACAAAGTTTGTCTATTTATTTTTGAAGCACGCAACATTTGTATATAAAAAATATTCTGCGAACTTTTTGATGCATTCCATTGATTGGTTTTTGAAGAAATCGTAGAAGTTCCACCTCGATGATCGATTGGTATGCAATATACATGGAGGAAGCCCACGTGCGCTGTGTAAATGAAGGCAGCACACGTGCGCTGTGTACATGAAGGCAGCACACGTGCGCTGTGTACATGAAGGCAACACACATGCGCTGTGTACATGAAGGAAGAGCAACTGAGCGCTACACAAGGGTTTTCTAAGGGCTAGACACATACGTTGTGTTTGTCGGAATACTTGCTCCAACGTATGCGCTGATACAATTTTAAAGTGTGCAAAAGATGTACTAGTGTAGTAATAAAAAATATCGGAGGTATAAAGGCTTGCATAGAGCGGACACAATATTTGAAACAAGGGATATTTCACTGAGGCTAAGAGTGAACGCTTTTGAAGCTCTGCCAACATGAACCAAAAAAAACATTCAAGCCTTCTTTTCTTTCTGTGCCCCATACTCTGGTGCTGTTGCTTGACGCTGGCTGCTTGTAATCAGTTGAAACTCGTATGCCTCATCCCTGACGGCACACATGAAAATTAGGTAAGCCTAAAGTCCTCTGTAATATGTCTAAAGTTTATCCTAATTTTAAAAATCTATTCTTCTCCTCGAAAATTTTCCAAAAGCCCTATTTCCCCTAAAAGTCACTTCAACTAAAATATAATGCCAAAAAAACCTCTACAACGAGCCTCACACCACATCTACGCAATTGACAACCCCCTAAGCCACAGCGAGCCTAACGCCAAGCCTCCAATGGGAACCCAAACAATTACAGCCAAAATTTTTGCCTAGGAAACGCACACCAATTTCAGCTGCGACTTTGATGAGCCCCTCAACGAGGCTCCGAGAGCGACGTCACTGTAATGAAATAGCCCCGCGATCAAAGAGTTCATTTTTCGGAAAACCTGCCAATATCCCGTGGACAGTTTCATAAAACCCTCAGCATTCCCAAACAAAGCTCGCATGCATGAGGAGCACAAACTTTATTGAAGGCCGATGAAAGCTTAAAATGATATTTTTCAGATGTGAGATGCGGAAGTTACGTCGAAGACTTGCCGGACTTTTGCAGGTCGTTAGAATATTGGATTGGTTCAGGTTATTATGGAGTGTTTTGCGAGCTTTGTGAGTTCGCAAGGCTGGCAAAAAGTAAGGTTTTCGAAGACTGGCTTCGAAAGATCTCTTGATTAGGAGCTGAGACATAATTTTGCGAAGTAAAATAACGAATAAATGCCCGAGTCTGAGTGTGACGTCGCGATTCCTCGTACGGAATGTTTCTCGCGGGATGATTTCGTTTCATGAGCGAACTCATCGCCTGCTTTCTCAGTCGCACAGTTTAAGATGCACGATCTAATCACATTCTAAAATGAACTGGGAGGTGGCAATGGCATTCATGGCATTTAGTTTTAAATGAGCTTCGTCGCTATATAAAGACACGAACCGTAATGTGGCAAGAGCAAGGGTTCAGAAACACAGACACGGAAATATTCACACGAAAAAGCAGCACCGAAGCTAAATTTGAGTCTCCCTCAATTTCCGATATCGGAATGGCGTGAGGCAGAAATCAGAAACTAAGAAATCTAACGCCGAGGTAAGTAAGAACAGCGTGAGCGGGGCGCGGAATGTAACCGCGATGCGAGTAACCCGTACGCGGAGCATAAATGGAATGTTCACAGGCATGCGTAGCACAACGTGTGTTGTGTGCATCTGATGTGAGAGGAAAGGCCCTTGATGCGGAACTCCTTGGGCGGAGCCAGAGAAGTCTTGATAGTTCGTAAACTAGCCCAAGTAATTGCCAAAATAACCTTAACAGTTCGCCAATTGGTCATAATAGTTGACTGATCGAGTCCTGATGGATCGTCAGTGAGCTCTGATGGATCGTTAATGTGTCCTAATGGATTGACAAGAATTCCTAATAGATCAGATGCATGTCCTAATGGTTCATCAATGAGTTGCCATGGATCGCCAATGTGTCCTAATGGATTGACAAGAATTCCTAATAGATCTGGTATACAGGGTGTCCCAGAAAAAAGGAAACCCATTTCA
>VOMN01018470.1:0-20274 GCA_014899125.1 Orchestia grillus
CATAACTGTATCATATTGCACAACCAAATCGACTGAATCATTGGGCATATCGTCTGAAGACAAATTTTCCATTGCAGATTTCGTTGAAAATGAACACTTACTCGAAACGTTCGAACTAAATGTTTTTACGATTTTTATTTGCAATTTCATTCCTAGTGATAAAATTTAAGCGATTTCAAAAATTTTGTTTAAATATTACTTGATATCACCCGAAGTGTGTACACCTCGCTTGCTTACCTTGTTCAAAAAAACGTTTCATGCATCATCCTCATGCTGAAAAACGAAGACGAGTTTAAGCCTCATTAGAAATTGCAAATTAAAATAGAAACCTTGAACAGTATAAAACCATAAGAAAAATCATTAGTACATTCCTACAATTCCCGAGTCACGCAGTTCATAAGTCCGATTGTGAAATTTCAGTTTATTGCCCCACAATTGCATATTCATAGCTCAGAGGGTCGAGATCATGTGGGGGACCGGTTCGAATGTTGACATAAGGGGAGTTGAATTTCTGTTGAATAATTGAAATGTGTAAAAACGAACGGTGTTTTCATCGAGAGACGGCTCAAGTTTATGAATATGCAAGAGTTTTATTTTTAGAATATGTTCTGTTCATGTACCGGCGTACAAAATTTTCTATTAAAATACAGATCATCATCATTTTAACGTCAATGTTAATTACAAAACGAAATTTTGTCCCTGCTAAGTTAACTTGGTGAATTTTCATCGTGGTCGTGACAATACTGTAGTCAATTAGTCCTGCTGTCTAGTGGCACTAGTCAATGAGTCCTGCTGTCTAGTGGCACTAGTCAATGAGTCCTGCTGTCTAGTGGCACTAGTCAATGAGTCCTGCTGTCTAGTGGCACTAGTCAATGAGTCCTGCTGTCTAGTGGCACTAGTCAATGAGTCCTGCTGTCTAGTGGCACTAGTCAATGAGTCCTGCTGTCTAGTGGCACTAGTCAATGAGTCCTGCTGTCTAGTGGCACTAGTCAATGAGTCCTGCTGTCTAGTGGCACTAGTCAATGAGTCCTGCTGTCTAGTGGCACTAGTCAATGAGTCCTGCTGTCAAGTGGCACTAGTCAATGAGTCCTGCTGTCAAGTGGCACTAGACAATGAGTCCTGCAGTCTAGTGGCACTAGTCAATGAGTCCTGCAGTCTAGTACCACTAGTCAATGAGTCCTGCAGTCTAGTGCCACTAGTCAGTGAGTCCTGCAGTCTAGTGCCACTAGTCAGTGAGTCCTGCAGCCTAGTGGCACTAGTCAATGAGTCCTGCAGTCTAGTGGCACTCTGCAAGGGCGAGAGTGCATCTAGACCAGGATTCTTCCCCTCGTTAAAGGATCTCATTATGGCAATCACTGGAGCTAACTGCTTGTTCGAATGTATTAGATAATTCAAGCTTATGGAATTAGCCCAACTCGCTTACGTTCTTAATTTCAATAAGCATCTCATTTCCTTAAGGCATTTTCTTCTGTGACTTAGGCTGCTGATTGGCTGCGCATTGGTGACTCGTATTGGTTACACAAATGAGTTGGTGAATTAAATGTCCCGATCAGTTGAGAATATTTCCTGTTCCTGCTTCGAAATGAATCAAGTGTGTAACAAAATTTAGCTTTTGTTTAAAAAATCCGCGTTCCAATCAAGCTTTCGAGATTATCTGTTAAGAGTTGGAGGTTTATATAGTGTTAGGAGGTTGTCAATCAAGAGTTGGAGGTATACCTTCACCGCTCGTTACCACCGCCCACAGCCGCCCCTAAGCGGCGATGCTACGACTGACGACAAGGGGGCTCGTCTGAGTCCTCAAACTCAAACCCTTCCCCATCCTGTGGAGCTCCACTTCCTTCCCGTGCACCAGATCCCCATTTCCTTTTGTCCCCATCCCCTGGGGCTTTCTCCCCCTCATACGGCAAGAGGTTCACGTCTTCTTCATCTCCTCTGAGCTTGACTGGAGTTCTGCCTCCTAAGATTTCCTCCAACTCCGAACACAGGGCCGGGTCTAGGCTGTCTGGAATGTCAACCTGCAAGAGAATAAGTTTCACTAAAATGTTCCAAAGATATTATTCTCTTCTTTGGGCTTTAAATTAAACGCAGCATTGCGTTAATTGATGTATGTTTTCATAGACATGACCCAGTTCACTAAAACAAAGGAAAGATAACAAGTAGAGCATTTTCACTAAAAGTGTAAAAAAGCCAATCCTTCCGGGCTTTGATGAATTTAACTCCTGCTCTAAACACCTCATTTGACATTCAGATCGTACATGTGTGCATACATACTCTGCTGACATTCAGGCACTGACTCCAAAACATCATTATACAGGGGCAAAATTAAATTTTATGAGCCGAAATTGGATTCAATTTTTGAAATTTGTAAGAAACATCATCATATTTGTGGCTAACCATCTCAAGAAATTTCTACAACCAAAAGTGCGCTCCAGGATGCAAGCGTTGTTGAAATCTATACGTGACCCTTGGAATTTAGACAAAAAATATAGCAAGTCTATTCAATCACAATTGAAGTGAGTACCATGCATGCGCTATACATACATCATGATGGGTATTGTGTTGTACATACATCATGATAGGTATTGTGTTGTACATACATCATGATGGGTATTGTGTTGTACATGCTTCATTATGGGTATTGTGTTGTACATACATCATTATGGGTATTGTGTTGTACATGCATCATGATGGGTACTGTGTTGTACATACATCATGCTGGGCACCATGCATGCGCTGCACATGCATCATGCTGGGCACCATGCATGCGCTGCANCCTACAGGAGTGCCAGGGGCCTGGCTCAGGATCAGGGTCCTCCCGTCCAGATGCTTCATGGACTTCTTAAATCCAGCCAAGGCTTCCAGCAAATTTATCTGCAGAAGACATAAAGTTTACCAGTACGACTTCCGTTTCGTCCATTACCAAATTGGGGAACGCCTATACGTTCGCAGAATATATTGTGACCTCATTTTTACCCTGTTTGTGAATTGAATGCTCATGTGTCTGAGTTGTGTATGACACATTATTAAAACTAGGCGTTTTTTGTACGAGACAGTACGATTAGCGCTTCAAAACCTATTTTTCTCCATCGCATCAATTATTTTTGCAACGTAGTTTTTCGGAAAAGCATTTATCTTAAGGCCAGCGCTATTACATTTATACCAAACCTAAACTGCCAAATTAAAAAAAAAATCTCCTTTGTATCTCTTCCATTGCCACTAGCACCAGTAGTTGCTTTTTAGTACATTGTCTACCGTGACACTATGGGCAAGTGCTTAACAAGCTTTTTTGAAAGTTATGTCAAACTTCGAACGTTCGTATATTTTCCTTAGCGAGAACCATTAATAAATAAATTTCCATATAAAATCGCGGCGCTCACGCTTATCAGTAACGTTATTTTTTTTTAATAACATGATTTTATGCTTTGAATATAAGGTTTTGTTTTTTACTCCGACTCGTTTGGAATTAATTGCTTCAATCTTAAATTCAGAACGTATCAAGAATAACAAGTACATCAAAAGTGTAAACATTTGTAGTTTTCAAGCTGAAATTGATTATATCATGTTCACCAGTAGAAATGTTGTTAATAGTTTTAGTGTATCATTGCTTTTTCATTTTCATCTATAAATGCTGTTCTTGTGAAGACACCATCGAATGCTCACCTCTACGTTTGTATCCAAGTCCATCCCAGTTCTTCTAAAAACGCTGTGTTCCTTCTCAGTCAAAAGGATGTGCACGTCTCCAGCGGCGTCTTTGCCGGGTAACTGATCTCCTTCTCCACTCAGGACGATCCTGCAACCTTCTGCTGCCCCCGCCTCTATCTCCACCTAGTTAAATCAGAATATTAAACTTCAAACACAAGTTATGAAGCGTCGACTAAGTAAATCATTCTCTTGAAAGCATCGTAAACAATCGCTGTATGGGATGTGAATCAAATTCTTATCGTTAAATCAATTTGATTGACTGCTTTTCAGCCCACGCGTATAAGGAAGAATTTGTATCATACAGCAATTGAAAAAAAATTCTCTGAAGATATCCTTGTCGATCAGAGTTTGATTAGAAAAGCGCACACTACCTGGGAGTGAAATTCTAATCTAAAGAGTCCGCTTGTGATTGAAAAAAGCTTTCACTTCGAAAGTTATTCATTCCTTATGATGAAATTTGACATTGTTCAACGTTGGTCTCAAAGTTCTCCTGAAATGTTACGACTTTGATAACCAAGGTACTCGATCACCGGAAGGGAAATATGCTCGAGTATTGAAGTTTTAGCGTCCCTCCTGCCTCGGTTATACATGCTTCCTTAAATGATGCTGATGTTCTAGGGGCAAAATGACCTACCGATGGGTCTATCTATGGAAAACTGTCATAAAGTGTGTTCGAAAGTTAATGGTACAAACTTTGGCGGTAGATATGACACTTTAAAAGAACGACTTCTTCAAAAATAAGTAAAAATCCAAACCATCATTTTCAAGGTGGTGTACCTAGACCGTCCTTTTCACAGCAGATGGATAAGACGCTTTGGATCAGTACCAAAACCAGCGAGGTCGCTAGATGTGACGCCGTTGGACTTGTATCCTTAGGCCACACAAATTTAATCTAAAAAACCTAGGTGGAGACAAAAATGGATCTTGTTGGATAGATTGTCGACGCTGCTTGACTCAATGCGGATGGTCCACGAGTGTTTTATCCTGTCCGGAATCGCTTCTGTGCAGGCATCGGACATGCATTAACATAGCGGGTATACATTATGAACAATGGATTATAATTTCAATCTTGGAATAAAGTTCATTTTCTCAACTGAGCTTCCATCACCTTCGACTCGAGGGACTGCCCCCACCGTAGTGAAACAGATCCTGCAGAATTTTAAAGTTCGATACCTTGAAAACTACGAATGTTTAAATTTTTAAATATCCGTTACGAGTTCTTTTTTGAAGTTTTATGTCTTTTCAAAGATTGTACCACTAGTTTTCGAACACCCTGAAGAAGTAGGCTTTATGGACTCTACCTGATGCTGCAGGCTTACGTTTAGTGCTCCTTCCCTTATCGGAGGCCATCATGCTGATGGTGTTTGCCGTCGCGTGTCTCGGTAAGCTAGCTTAGTAATTATACCCTGAGCCGCTCTATGCACACCACCAATCCATATTGCAGCGGTCTGACATTGTTCCGTTGATGCAGTTTGTCCTCCTATCAAACCATTTCTAGCTCTCTCGCGCCAGATTTTGGAACACCAGCGCACGAGTGTTTTCATTTCGTAGTCTTTACCCTTTTCGGGATTTTGGACACGTTAACATTTTTTTGGCTCGGAAAGAGCATTTTCCAGCATAGTTTTACAGACTTCAGCCGCGACTTGAGCCTCAGCGGAAGGGGTATAATGTTTTTGAAATGAGTTAGAATATATTCAAGTTCAATTATACTACAATTTTGAGCTGAAAATATTCAAAACTTCAAAGTTTCAGTTGATGAGACATTTATAGCACTAATATTTCTACATAGAACTAACACGACTTCTTCCTAGCCATGATACAGCTTCAGAAGGCGCGGAAATCTAACAGTCACCATATCCAACTCGTAACTTTTGCGTTTTAACTTGTAAAAAACTTTGGTAAGATAAGAAACTTACAGATATTGTTCATTGAGCATACAAAGTTCATCACCTCGACAATTTTTGTCTCGACTGCGATTTTTTGTCCCTCACCTCGACAATTTTTGCCTCGACTGCGATTTTTTGTCCCTCACCTCGACAATTTTTGTCTCGACCGCGTCATTTTGCCCCTCACCTCGACAATTTTTGTCTTTACCGCGACTTTTTGCCCCTCACCTCGACAATTTTTGTATTTACCGCGACTTTTTGCCCCTCACCTCGACAATTTTTGTATTTACCGCGACTTTTTGCCCCTCACCTCGACAATTTTTGTATTTACCGCGACTTTTTGCCCCTCACCTCGACCATTTTTGTCTCGACCGCGACTTTTTGCCCCCTCACCTCGATAATTTTTGTCTCGACCGCGACTTTTTGCCCCTCACCTCGACCATTTTTGTCTCGACCGCGACTTTTTGCCCCTCACCTCGATAATTTTTGTCTCGACCGCGACTTTTTGCCCCTCACAGACGGAGCACCTGTCCGCCACGGCTATGACGCAGCCCGCGCCCTGGCAGTCCTGACACGTGCCGTGCATCTCCACCATGCCCATGCCCAGCTGCTGGTACATCTTCTGTTGATCGTGAGATAATATTTTAGAAACTGTTGTGTTCCCATAAAATGGTATAAATGCTAACAGTTTGCTTGACTGACAACAGAGACGTTTGTCGTGTTGGTCTGAAGTAGGTGAACGGTCATTCAGAAGGCAAGATTTTTAGCTGAAATTATTGATGAGCCATTGCAAAAATTTCCCTGTTGTCGTAATGTGCAGGTTTTGATTAAAATTAAGCTTAATAAGTAATAATTTGCAACAAGAATTTGCAACAATAAGCAAATTATCTCGCTGAACGTTTCAGTACTTTTATATTCTTTTTCAATTTTGGAAATAATTTTGCTAAATGCTAGACTTCCATGGAGTCTAACATGGATCATTCAAGAGACGTTGCGTCTTCAGCCTCCCAATAAAAAAATAAACAAAGAACGCCATGACTAGAATCGGGGATGAGTTGTGGTTAGATGCAAAGTCAACTGTGACGTAGATGTCCTCGGTCACTCGTAAATTCTTTCAAGCGAAAGTCAGTCAAGTAATGATATTCACTCGAGCTAAAATTTAAATTCAAACATACATGCATAAGTTTAAGCATTCTTAAAGCACGTAAAATAGGCTGAAACACATTTGTAATAAGTACTGTACAGCTTAGTACATCATTTATGAATACAAAAGTTTGTATGTAAGTATACACCTATATCCAAAATTATACCCTCTGCGGCCATCGATGCTAAAATGAAATTGATGGCTCACTTTAACTCCGGAACCCTGGCATGTTGAGCACTTTTCCGTAGCCCCGCCCTCGCGCCCGCCGCGCCCTCTACACGTGTGACACAGGCGCTTCCGGCTTATGCGCAGCTTCCTTCTGCCGCCGATGAAGAGCTGCTCCAGAGGGACCTCTAGCCGGTGCTCAGTTGGTGGAGGTTTGCTGGAGAACAGGAAAATATGGCTCTTGCAGGCTTTGGACAGAAATTAAGTTAAGATGGTATTATAGTTCTGGTTTACTATTTAGGCTGTGTGTTTGGGAAGAATTTTTATTTCATTCTAGAGTCGAATGAGAACAACTTTGTGACATTTTGCGGGAGAGATATTTCGTTCATTTAAATTTATTGCTCATGATTTTTATTGCATACACTGATGTTTATAGCCTTTGAAAAAAAATTATCCGAATGGAAAAATTATTGCACACCATTCACAGTTTCTTCGGCACACCTTGAACCTGACTTTTCACCCGCTACTAAATACAAAAAATACTCTTATGGAGACTCAAGTAACAAAGGCCGCAATTTATGAACTCCATAAACAAAATTACTTGGTTATTTGGCATCTTAGTTTGCGTAGTTAGCACGGGCCACTCTTGATTGAATTCTTGGAAAATATTGACAGACCAAAGAAGATCCCTATAATAATTCTCGCTCTTAAATACAAATTTACACTAAAATTTGCAAAATATTTGTCAGTGAAACGAATCAACCAGTTCACTTCTTTGCCAAAGAGAAAATCACCCCTAATCTTAAGAATTATTACTTGGAGGTCTTCGATCGTTTCGGCCCCCCTGCTGATCGTCTCAGGAACTCCGGCAGGTCATCGTCATCTTCATCGTCCTCAGAGTCTTCCATTCCATCTGGCGCGCGACGTCCGAAGAACATTTCGAAGACGTCCATAGGATTTCTAGGAGTGCCACCACCACCGCCCTGTTCAATTTAAGACCGTTAACCATAGAGTGTACGCTAGTGGTTGCTGACTCAACTGGTTCTTTTTTCTCAAAAGCGGGAAATCTTCAATAGCGCCAGTTCACTTCTTTGTGTTTCGCCCTCTTCGATGGCATTAAATGGAATATCTCTATCAGGCTGCTTCTTCATAATATTGAGATTTGTGTTTTGTAGGTATCACCCTTTGAACGTACGTTTTGCAACGGGTGCTCAAGTTTGATAACGTGAACATTAACATGAGGAATGTCTACTCAGCACTGTTACGATGATTTCTTAGAACAGGCTCTCGGACGAGCAAAGTGACATGATGCTACCTATGTCTATGAATTCTACCATTCAAAACTTTTGATAAGTTAGTGTCAAACTTTCAGCTCCAGACGGCAGAGATGCTCTTCACTCCCCTCTCTTTTCATGATCCATTTCTCTGACCGTCATAGGCAATTTCTAGCTTAAATGCTAACATCTATCCCAGATTTGGTTACTCGCGTCCAAAATCTTTTCCTAATCTTATATATGGTCCTTTTCGAATTCTTCATCAACTCAGGTCACCTCTTGTCCAAAATTCACCCCCTATAATCCCAATCTTCTTAATTTTTCCTTAAAAACAGCAAGCTCACTGACGTGGAGAAATTTTTGCTGCAGACGAAAAAAAATTCAGCAATTTATTAATGTCACTTATACTTGCGTCACTTATATTTGCTGTAGAAAGTTTATGATAGTTAATGAAAGTGCCTTCCAAATTATTTTGAGAGAACTTGTCGCTTACCTTGATGGCCTCCTCGCCTCCTTTATCGTATATCTTCCTTTTCCTTCGGTCGGACAGCACCTCATATGCCTGCCAATGTTATTGTGTGATTAGTTCAATAAAACATTACAAAAATATTCTTTAAAATGTCAAAGATAATAACACTATAGGATGTCTTTGAACACATTTGTTTTCTTTTATTTGATCTAAAAAGCACACTAGCGCTTATATGCCTGATAAATTTCAACTAAATTCAGCATATAAAAAAATTGTAATACTTTAGGCTCGCCCGAGACGCTCCTAGAGGTTGAGAAATTTCCGTTTGGGGGTATACCAAAAGTGCCACAGTGCGTTATAAAATGATTCATCAAAATTTTCCAATTTGTCTCCCGAACTTGAAACGATATTTTCTCAATAGTAGGAGTCATATTGCCGCAAAGAACGTTCTAAGCCAGTGGACTTCTCTGACAAGTCAGCGTTTTATTATGAAGAAACGCACTGTTGAACGAACATTGGCAGCATAGCCACCAGCCCAATGCTTTCCATGTTCTTTGCAGTTCACGTGCACCAAGAAACCAACGATTTTTTGAAGCCCTCCTCTGCAGGCCTAATTTAACGTTGTGACTCTGTTCAAGGGATGCTAGCCAATTCGAAAAGATAAATATGCTTACATAAATTTGATTCATTTCCGTTAGTTCCCCAAAGATGCTTGTGTATCAAAATGTTTAATCTTATGCCATTGGCATGCACGATTAGACCAATTTCAGGTGCCAAAATTGGAAGTGAGCTGGGATTCACTAGAAGGGTGTCAGTGATGCTCTAATGTGCCATTTGATGCTCGCTTGTTTTGCGATTTTTTCACCTACGCTTCCTTCTTAAAATTATCGTAACATAACATTAAATCGTCTAACAATCAACTTGTAATTAGTTTGAATTTGTCTTAAGATCATCTTAAATTTGCTTACCTGCACTATACTCTTAAAATTGTCTTAAATTTTCTAGCCAGCCGCATCTTCTTATAATTATCTCGAATTATCTGATAATCATCTTAAAATCATCTTAAATTATCTTGAAATCGGCTTAGAGCATCTTGAAATCGTTTTAAATAATCATAAAATTGTCTTGAACTATCTCATAATCGTCTTAAATCATCCTAAAATCGTCTTAAATCATCCTAAAATCGTCGTAAATCATCCTAAAATCGTCGTAAATCATCCTAAAATCGTCTTTAATCATCCTAACATCATCTTAAATCATCCTAAAATTATCTTAAATCATCCCGAAAATCGTCTTAGATCATTCTAAAATCGTCTTGAATCATTCTAAAATCGTCTTGAATCATTCNAAATCGTCGTAAATCATTCTAAAATCGTCGTAAATCATTCTAAAATCTTCTTTAATCATCCTAAAATCATCTTAAATCATCCTAAAATCGTCTTACATCATCCTAAAATTGTCCGAAAATCATCCTAAAATTGTCCGAAAATCATCCTAAACTTGTCTGAAAATCGCCCGTAAATCGCCCGTAAATCGCCCGTAAATCAATCGAAAATCGTCTCAAGACCGTCTTGATCCAACTGGACATCATCTTAACTTTGCCTGACCTGCGCTATCTTCTTGAATGAATCGGCACCACCAGGGTTCTTGTCAGGGTGCAGTTTGATGGCGAGCTTTCTGTAGGCTTTCTTGATTTCGTCCGGCGACGCATCTGGTGAAACTTGCAGGCGGTCGTAAAATTCTGTCTCCTTTACCATCTTTGCGAGTTATGGAACTTTGAAAGTGGGGGAATCTGAAATACTAATAAGGAATTAACGAAACATCAAGCATAAAGGCTATCAAAAGTGCAGCAAAAGTTTTGATTGGGATACGGATGCTTGCATTTAGGTATTTACCAGAGCAGGTAATGCGAAGGAACAATATTAGTTAAATCAGGCTTTGGTTTGAAAGCATGGCAAAGTAGACTTTTTTGCTTTACGAATAGTTCCTTAAGTAACTATAGGCGAGGTGACTGCGATGGATAAGTTTATAGTAGTGTTAAGGCGTTGGATTTATGTTTTTTTGAGACTAAGGTAATGGTAATGAGGAACGTTCCTATTTAATTTAATGTTATTATGTCTGAGAAATACAAGTACCTCTCAAATAACTAAGAGAAACGCTGAACTAACTTATTGCTCCGAAGGACTTCATGTCACTTCTGAAAATACTGTGTTGTTCCTTCTCTCTTTGTTCGACAAAAATTAGATTTTTTTGTTTCTAAAGCGTTTTTCAAAATTTCTAAATTACAAATTTTCTTTTAGCGCGTATGTCGAATCGCTAAACATAGTGGCAGGCTGTGGAAAAAAAACTTTATTAGAAATTTTGTATCAGAAACCGGGGATGACCTTCGTCAAGATGTTAAAAGTGGAACCTTTATAGCAGTAACAACCATGAAATCTTAAAATTTATACATGAAATAATGAGATAAAAGGGCTCATTCTTTCGGTTGTCTTGGCTCACAATTCTGTCCACGGGATTAAAAAATTGGTTCTGTTGTAGTTTAATCGAAGTCGTGCACGGCGAACATAAACACGAGTCCGTCCCGTAGTCTATTTCAAAATTAATCCGATTTCACAGAATTGGTGTCGCGCAATCTTGAGCTAATTCATACCTGAAGTTCTCCTCTGAAGGACAAAGGATAGGCAATAGCGTTAGCTTAGTTTGGTACATCTATAGTATGCTATGGGAACTGGCGTCCCCAGGGGACACTGTAAGGCTACCTCAGCTATAGATAGGCCTTCGGGACTTCAATCTTTCGTGCCCACTTTGCTTGTCTCACTTCTCTTGCCTTCTTCATTATCTCATCTCTGCCTTTTCTTCCTCTTCATTGTTAACTTTGTGTCTCTATATGCAAGGGATCCTGCGTGGAGACACACCTGTGCATAGATAACCATTCGTTAGTTTGTGCTAAATGATCCCTCTTCTTACTTAATTTTGGATCACATTTCATGCGGATGTAATGAGCTAAATTTGTTGGAAGTTTATTTCATTTGCATTTATAAATAGTTTACTGTTTTAATCTACCCTCCACTACATCTAAATTGAATTTAGGTAAAACTTTTAAAACGTTTCTACGCGACGGTCTATGATATTCTCCCTATCTCCAGATCTCCAATTTTTGGTCTCTGAAATTCTCATTCAAGAAATATCGAAATAAGGAATATCGAAACGAGGAATATCGAAACGAGCAATAGGGAAACGAGCAATAGGGAAACGAGCAATAGGGAAACGAGCAATAGCGAAACGAGCAAATAGGGAAACGAGCAATAGGAAAACGAGCAATAGGGAAACGTGCAATAGGGAAACGAGCAATAGCGAAACGAGCAATAGCGAAACGAGCAATAGGGAAACGAGCAATATCGTCAAAAACTTCCGTTGTGAAACGAAACGACGTCCAGTATTTGAAGTCTATAGTTTATAAATAGCTTTCATGATTTAAATTAGGAAAATTTGAGGTCACGACTTCAATTTTTGTGTCTAGTTTTTTAGCGTCGTTAATTGAAGGCCGAGTATGGAGCTTGGAAACTAAATCAAATTAATGTATTTAGCTACCCNTACCTAGAACTTCTTACTAAAATAATTGGATAAGTGGATAAGGTTTCTTGCTTTTTAAATTTTAATTAATTGGAAAATATATTCAATTTTAATTAATTGGAAAATATATCTAGAACACTTGCGCTTAGTTATTAAAACCGATGGTTGCCCTAATCAGGAAGAAAGTTAGTTCTTCAAAGGGAGTTATTCTAAGCGACTATTGACAACATTAATTTATTTCCCGGTGAATTCTTCAAGCATTCTTTCCCGAAAGAAGAATCCTAAAAACTTGCGAGGCAGCATTTGCGTTGAAGTAAGATGAGCAAGAGCCAGATTTGGTTTCCTTGTTAGTGAAACTTCGCCACGCTAAACCTGTGCAGTATTTAGCTTGAAAAATCTGTGCACGGAATCTTCAATTTAAACTTCCAATTTCCCGCGGAGCTTCATTTGCAAACCTTATTCTGCGCTACACGTGTTCGAATTGTTCCCAGTTGCTTATAGCTCTTTTATTGAAAGTGTGTTTTGTTGAACAGGTTTCAGTTCTGCGATTTAATAAACCGCAGCGAAATTATCACGTGCCTGATCATGACCATTATAAAATGAATTTTCAGGGAATTCTCGAAGCGAATTTCTTGCCAAGCAAACCTTCAGTAGCATTTCAATGGGGCTGCGTTTTTCCCTTTTCAGCGTCGAAATATCGAATGAACACGATACTTGATTCCACTTTTGTGAGTTTCTCTCACACACTCAAATTTCATTCAAAAGGTGAGCTGAATCATACAGCATGGGAGGTTATATGAATTTCTTTCCACTGTAGCACTTCCCCAGCTTCGAGGCCAAGTTACGGTAGCGCCACTCGAGTGCAGCGTGAGAGACTGACGTTGCTGCAGCGCCCCCGTCTGGCCGCGTACCTGCCATGTGAAGCACGCGAGAGCTTTCCTGTTCACGGAGGTTTTTTCCCCAATTTCCTATGTCAATTTAAACGACTGCTGCAAGTCGAATCGCTTGCCGCCGTACCTCATAAGTTTTCATTTTGATTTCTTGGGTAATTATGCATTTCGTGCGCTGCTTTCGTACTCGTAACTGAATAAATTGTGTTCAAGTTCGTCCTCGATGTGCCAAAAGAATCTCAGTGTGAGCCTGCGGCTGGCACGGCGCCACCCCAGCGTGGCCCTCCGATGGTTTTAACTTTGGCGAACTCCGTCCCACGTCGGCCCGTTGACGCGAATGTTGCGCGCCACAAACCTGGCTTATTTTTACGAGCAACGTTTATGAACTGACGGGCGTGCCCTCACGAGCTGGACTAGTAGATGCTTTTGTTAGATCGTTGTTATTTTATAAACAAAGCACGACGCTAAAAATGTCTTTCCCTGATATTATGCGTAAAATTTGTCGGAGTATTGTATGCATGTGAGAATGTATGTTCAAGTGTACTAAGGTTGATGATAATTTTCAGGCCTTCTGCTTTCACATATTTCAGTGCAAATGAGCAAGCCGTCAATTCCTGAACAATTCAAGGTAGTGCGTCGAGGATTTTCTCTTTTTTCGTCTCTTATGAGACTGAATTGTTTGGGTGCTAGAAAGTTACTAGACAACTAAGCAATTCATGATCTGCGGGAAGATATTTGACGGTTTTTATAAATCAGTTTTTACAACGCACTGGCATGATTTCAGTAACCTTTGTTTTTTGATTAAAACTACACGAGACAAGGCAGACAAAACTGAAATTTAATTTTTTATTTCCTTCTCTAAGTCAAATGAATTCCTTCGAACTCTCGAAACGAAACGAGCCGTTATTTAAAAAAAATCTTCGAAGTAGTGATCCTCTGTAATAAATTAATACTTCAATGATGTGACAGATAGGATTGGCTAAGTTACCTACCCGCACCTGCAAAAAAGGAGCAACCATTCCACTCAGCATTCAGGGAGCAGCGAGAGATGCACACCGATAAAACTGCTGAATTCTGTGCCTTGAATTTTTTGTTCGTGAAAAGTCTCGCTGTTAACTCGGTAAATTAACGTTTCGAGGACTGAAAATGCACCTAATGGCCAAAAAACGTTCTGCTGCCTTGCGCTGTTACCTTCATTTCCAGGAGCAAAATTTACCTTTGCTCTGCGCTACACATATTAAAATGCGTTCTAAGTTAACAAGTTTCAGACGGCGGCACGTGATTCTCGAGTATCGAGGTTCAAAAATGTCGTCTGCTCCTTGTTGTGCTGTGAATTTTTAGCTGTATGCAATCCTCCTAGGTACTAATACGCAGTTGTAGCTTCCTTGGTTGTCTTTCAGCCAAGCTCTTAAGGATTTTGATGGGAGAAATTTCCTGTGTCCGTATTCCTGAACTAATGTCGAAACTGACAGATAACGCAGTCTGTATCAGTGATAATGAAAATAACCTTTCATGCCATAGTTACCGTAATTAAGAGAGCATCGTGAGAATTTAAAATCATTTGTCCCACTACTTTCGGCAGGGTGCGTCGACTAGTATTAAATATGTATTAAACATGCATTCAATACGTCCATTGTAATTACTGGATATTGTGCAAATTAATTTCACAATATTTGAAAAAATGGACTCGACGACTTTTTTTTGGCTTTTTACCTTTGGCATTTCCGAAAGCAGTCGCTGGGAAATACTTCGCAGAGTGTGTTACAAAAATTTCCAATTGTTTAGCTGGTTATCTGTGAGAAATACAATGACTGGTTTAAGTTAACTGTAAAGCACATCCTTTATCAGATGGTTTATAGTGCATCTTCGATACATTTCATAAGCGTAACCTAGTTCTCCCCTTACGCGAATACTTTTGAAAGTTGGTGAGGGACTAATTTTAGTTTTAATTATGCATTGTTACACGTTTATATTCCGCAAGTGAGAGATTCTTCATTATACTCGCATGCGTTGATTTAAAGTTGATATGGCTAATGGATGCGGAACAGGGATCGGGCAATTTTAAAATGCAAAAATTTTGAGGGATTCTCAATTACAAAATTATAATTTTTAATTCTTTGTTCAGGGACGCCAATTGTATTGCTTGTGTCTACCCTCGTCAAACTCTGGAGACTTCTCTAACAAAGGGCTGTCCTTACATGTGGACTCGCTGTGTGTAGATGGCTGCCACTAGTGTGGGGTAATGCTAATGCTATAAACCTTTTGATGAGTGGGTCGACTTTCGGTAGGGAATGCCTGTTTTCTCGTTTCCTTGCTCTTCTTTTTATTGCAATTTGAATTGAGTTTTGCCGCCTTCAAGATATTTTATGCGTAGCGTCTACGATAATCTTCAATTTCTTGTACCGTTAACGGTAAACTATCGTTGAATTGCATAAAAGGAGAAGACCAATACGGTAGTTAATCCTTTACGTTGTAATAGGTGCCAAAGATAGTTGAAATTAATGCTAGCTTCTGTTCTTATGGTTTGATTTAGTACTGTACTGTGTACCGAAATTTAGTCGGTGTGTACTAAACTTGGTGTCACGTTGGTGCTGAACAGTCCGAACGTATTGTGAAGTTTCCGGATCTTTTGCGACTGAAATTTATTGCAGCGATCTATTTATTTTATCTTAGAAAATACTTGATCATCTGTTTACCTTCATATACAACAGGATATTTCACAACATTAAACGTATACTTAACACGTTGACTCCGAAGTGGGTCCTATATGGTACAAGCAATCATCTAACCTAACGTAACCAAAGCACTATCATGTATAAATACAAATTTTCGAGTTTTCTTCAAATTTGTGTTCATCAATCGAATAAGCGAGTTCTGATTAGAAAGAAAGTTAATAGAATAACCAAATTAGTGAAACCAAAATCCTTCATTTTTAAATTCACTGTAGAGATATAGGTTGGCATATAATTTTACCTGTGTGGGGAATCAGAGTCAAAATGTTAACTTGTTCTCCGGCGATGACATATTTACCCAACTCGAATTTTTCACCCTGAAGCCAGTAAGCTCGATAAATGTTCGATTCAAAAGGAAAAATAAAACCTTGACACAAGTTTCCTTGTTTTGACGTGACCTCAATACAAACCGACCACTCCTGAATGACCTCGCATATCCCGAGCAAATGAGGTCGTCTCAAAAGTGTGCACCACAAGCAGAAGCCCCGAAGGGGAAAAGACTTTTAATGCGCAACACTCATGTCCAGCAGACTTAGACATAGGTTGATGTGTGAGGGGCCGCCGTCACAGCACTCGTATGTGTGGCGGCCGTCTTAGCACTCGCCTGAGGGACGGCCGTCTTAGCACTCGTCTGAGGGACGACCATCCCAGCACTCGTCTGAGGGGCGACTGTCCCAGCACTCGTCTGAGGGGCGACCGTCCCAGCACTCGCCTGTGGGGTGGCCGTCCCAGCACTCGCCTGTGTGGTGGCCGTCCCAGCACTCGCCTGTGGGGCGGCCGTCTTAGCACTCGCCTGCGGGGCAGCCGTCCTAGCACTTGCCTGGCCGTCCCAGCACTTAGGAAGTCACAGGGTGGAAATTCCAGCAACAAACGTGACCAGGGTTGCCGGTAGCAGCAGACCTGGGTGAAATTAGCTTTACCGACGCAGGCAGCGGTAACCGAGAGCGAGAGAGAACGTCAGCTGTGTTTAGCGTGCGTGCTGCTGCGGCGCGTAAGTAGACGCTTGCGAGTTCGTTTTGCCCCCTGGGTACCCGTTGGGCACAAACTGCATTCCTTGTTTGAGGAAAATGCAAGAACGAGAGATATCCGTGAAATCGAGGGGAAGTTCCGTGGAAATCCGTCTTACCGTTTATCCAATTAACTTCTGGGTTTCTCGCTAAATTTATTGAAATGTTTTTGGGTTTTGTGAAGTCCAAACTTGATATAGCTCATCAAATTTAACTGAAATGTACCGTTTTCCATTAGAACTTTGGTATTTTTGATCGGTAAATGCAATACAGACAATCTAAAACTGTACGTTTGCTCGATACCTTAAAAGTTGTCTACCGGCCATAACAACCTAAGCTATCTTCCTAGTTGTCCTAGTATTCGTCTAATCAAATTTAGCAGTCAGCAGGTAGAAGAAAACCAGCATGCGACCCAAACCTGTCATTAGCTGCATCAGCTTTACGTTACCTCTACGCAAGGCAACGCCAGCGAAGGCTCATTTTACCACTGAAATATTTCTCCAGAAGACTTTTCATCTTTCGCCTTCGTGAATCAACGCGATTAAGGCGGGCGGCGCCGCAGATGCTCAAGATAATGGACGCATTACCCCAGCACAGACTTCGCGACGCTGGGGATTTGCTACATTTCGAGACTTCGAATCTTTTGGTCTCGGGCGTCCCAGGGGTCAGGAGGTGTCAGTTTAGTTAATGGTCAAGTCATCTTCATTTTTATTGCTGTCAAATGTTTGGCGGAAATATTCCTTGATGGATGTGCATCTTGAAAATACATTTGAATCGTGGGTGATGCTCCTGCTCAGTGGTTGAGAGCAGGAAAAAATTCAGACGTGTAATTGCTCTTCACCTTGGCGATTCTTTATTTAAACTGAGACCTAAAATGCTGAATTAAATATCCCCCTGAATAGTTAATCATTTGAACCTACATCGAAAACAGTGAAACTTCCTATTTTGCAGCAGTAAATCAGAATGTAGTTCTGAAATACCAAATTGAATGCTCGCCTAATGGGGTTAATTAAAGCTAGAATTTGAATTTAATGATTTAACAAGGTTTGCTCTTCAGCTGTCAGCTGAAACTTATATTTCAAAATGAAGATTACAAATAATCTCTCTTACAGCTGTTGATTCATGCATAAACGTGAGCTGTTAAATACAGATTGCTTTACAGTTCATTTCATATTCGATTGAAAAAACTGTATAAGGAATATTCGACTTGCTGCTGTCAACTCAATATTAGTATTCGGAAGAGGGAGTCGATATGAGTTCCCTCGAAGGTCTTCCAAATTAGCTAAGTAGAAAGTGCCGTCATTAGGATGCTAATGAGACGGCTGCTGATTAAGTGGTTATTTACAGCACTGCATTTATTAGGCCTATAATTAGGCCACTTAGAACTTGCTTGGGCATGAGCTTTCTGAATTTCTCCTATCGGCATATGAAATAAACTTGTAGCTGCTTCACAGAGGTGGCAGCGCAGTCACTTCGGTGGCCGATGATCTTCAAATTGTCCTGGAAAAGGCCGGTAGAGAAGGGAATAAATGTTGAGAAAGCATTTGAAATGAAATTGAAACGTAATTTCAATGTCATTATATCAGTATTGGTCAGATATTACTTTTAACTGCCTAATTTGAACGCGAAATGAGCAAGCGGTTGGAGTCGTCAGACTTTGCTAGATACCGGCCCTCATAGGGGATAGGTTAAGAGTATAAGATCAGGTTTGTCCATCGTATGCTATGGAGACTGGCGACCCCAGGGGGCATTGTATGGCTGCCACAGCTGTAAATAAGGTTTCGGGACTTCTATTTTTCGTGCCCACGTCTCTTTGTTAAGCCTTTATACCTACTTTCTTACCACTTCTTTGCTCGTTTTTCTGCTTTCTTAACCTTTTGATTCCAAGGGAATCTCCTCTGCCCATACACCTGTGCAACGATTCCTCTTCTTTAGTTCATGCTAAATGGTTCATTCTTGTCACTCTCTTGAGATCTCATTCCATGTGGCTAAAGAGCTTTCTTTGAAGTAACCAATAATGTAATCATCAGCTACTCTCAACTAAGGTGAAGTTTCCTCTCACGATTACAATCATGTCATAGAACCTATCGTTGTACATCAGCAGCGGTTATCATCGCACGACTCTATTTATCACGCATCAATAAATTTCAATATGAAAAGATGGTGTACGCAGTCTCTCTATTTTCATGTTAACCAAAAGTAAAGCAAAGCAGAGACCTAAATTCTTGTCAATTGAGAGTTGCTGAAAGTGCACCGTGGCTAAATCAAATGCAATCTCTGTCGTTGGATTCCTGTATAAAGGAATTATTCTACTGCGTCCTAACCTAAGACCTAACCTATTCACAGCGTCCTAAAATTAGGACCTTTGCTCTGTAGGGGGCGCGGAGTAATGTACAAGAGTGCAGAGTGACGCAGAGCAGTTGATCATATTAAGCGACCAAGGATCAAAGGTTTTTGATTCATTTAAAAAGTTTAACTTGCTCTTGTGTTGGTCGTTATAGACTGACGCCATAACATGACCCATATCATGAGTCATAACTTTTTTTGAACGAACTGGATTAGCTGAAATGCATGCAAATTGATTTAAGGAGTATGCTTTAGTGAGACTGCATTAGCGAACGTTCGTTATCTAATGGGAGTACAACCAGAGCATCAATACGAGTCGATTTTTGTGGCGACTCAATTTTATTTTTTGTTTGTGGGGCATGAATAGCTTCTTCATCGCTTTAACTATTTAAATAGTCTATCATCGTACCCTAAAGCTTTTCCTCTTTGTTTCCATGCGTAAAAAAATCCATTTTACAATCAGTAAGCATACGACAAGCGTGCTGACCGACAGCCGAAGGCCTCCTCCAGGGAGAGCTTCAGTTTGAGGCCTCGAATCACTCGAAGCATTTTGGCCGCACGAAAAGATTAACTTCGTTTCCATGCATAGCACTGCATGTGCGCGTTGCTGGTGCAACGAGCGCCGTGATGTATTTTGAAATTTTCCGTGTATTTTCAAATTTTTCGTGTATTTTCAAATTTTTCGTGTATTTTCAAATTTTTCGTGTATTTTCAAATTTTTCGTGTATTTTNTCCGTGAATTTTCAAACTTTCCGTGCATTTTCAAACTTTCCGTGTATTTTTAAACTTTCCGTCCATTTTCAAACTTTCCGTGTATTTTCAAACTCGTAGAGCGGTGGAGTCGTAGAGCCATGAAGAATCAATTTAGCATCATGAATTTAATATTCTGAGCTTCACCAAGACGAAAAATGATTTGCAGGTATCAAAGTATATAAAATTAATTTACACAAATGCGCTGTTCTTGCACGTCTGATTGGTTATCCAACGCTGTATTCAAATAGGACCCACAAGCGACGCTCTCACTCGTATTGACGTTCAGGAAGCGCGGCCTCAGCTCGGCTGGAGGTCCTGTGCGGTATTGCGACT
>VOMN01018473.1:0-53284 GCA_014899125.1 Orchestia grillus
CCACTTGTGTCTCCACTCGTGTTCCCCACTTGTGTCCCCACTCGCGTTTCCCCCTGGGCCCCTCACTGTGCGGCTGACATGTGGCTTTGAGAGAAGCCGTGAGCGACGTGAGACTCGCCGGCATCGCGGGGACGATTATAGATGGAAGGGCTCCCTCTGGAAACTTAATCCGACTTCCAAGAGTCCGTTTCAAGCTGATCTGATATCGGTTATGCCAAACAAGATTTGAACTACAGCCTCCTTAAACGCTTGTTTATCCATGTTATTTTAAAAACATGCACAATTACCTTTTCTTCGTCTATTCTTTATAATAGTGAAAACCTGTGAGTGAAAGATAATCAAGTACGCTAAGGAAAACCTACGAATTAAAACCATATTGAAGGAAAGAACGTTTCTATATATTTAGGATACATATGCGGCGAGAAAAGGATTTGTTCTTTTACTGTTTCACTAAACATTTATGGTGTATAATAGCCCACGCATTGAGGGCAAACGCGCTATTGTAGGACTTTTTCGTAACAAAGTTCACACAAATGCATTTGCGAGAAAGCCGTGCGGGAATAGAACGATACAACAGCAGGCCACGAGTGTAAGGGTGCCGAGAAAGTCCGAGTTGGTGAGGCAATGCGTGAAGAAACGAAATTTACGCCCCGCAATCGGCAGTTGTCTGCGGCAAATTAGTGAAAACTTTGCGCCGTAGAGGTGCCTTGGTGCCCAGCCGACGTCATTTCTTTGCGTTACAGAAAACTTTTCAAGTCCTGGTAACAAGAGCTAAGTCAGACTAACTGTTCTGCGGCCTAGGTCTCAAATTTGATGTACAGAGAAGCAGTGCTAATTGGAGTGATGGTGAGATGAATGCTTCTTGCCTCCTTTATTGCGTCGTGAAGAAGAGGCTTATGGTTGTTGGAGATCCACAAAAATTATCGGAGTAAGAATAACGCAAAATAAAAACCTTCGCTCTGCAATGAGCCCTGGGCATCATGTGGGCACCTGACCCAACTCGTGTGCTGGTGCCTAGGGAAAACTAATGTTTCATATTGCTTAATCATGAATAGATAAAAAATGGCTTGCTTAAGAACCGTTTAGAGGAAATGGCAAATGACATCGGGCTTATCTATCGACATTTTTGTGTTGTATAAATCTCCTACGAATTAAGTTCGCTGGACATCGGATGGGAGGATTAATCAACAGCACAAGCCTCACGGTGTCGGTGGGGGCCGTCGTTGCTTCGGGCACTCTTTCTTTACGCACCTTTGAATTCGTGTCAAAAATTTTCAGTCCTAGGTATTCGAAAGGTGTCCTCTCAATTCCAGAGCACACACGTATTTTGAATACCTGGAACTAAAAATTCTAGACACGGGTCAGCACTCATAAAAAGTATGACTTACCGACTACAAGTTCGGTCGTTCAAAAAGTTACAAACCTCACCCACAATCTGTTGCGTAAACAATACAATTTTCTATAACTTTTGTAAAAGTCCTTTTTGACGTCGATGCACTTGGGGTCAACGATGTTCGAGCATTGCTGTGCCATCAGGGAAGAAGGCTACGTCCTGGTCCTCCGAAATTCATTCACAGCAACTAGGAATTCATCATTGTTTCCAAAGAGGCGATCACGAAGGCGGGTTTTGAGTTTAGGGATCAGGTAGAAGTATAATGGAGCGGGGGAGGGAAGGGGGGAGGAGTAATTCAAAGCCACAGCTGGTTGCTGCAGGAACTGCAATCAGAGTGAACGAGCTCGTTGTCCTGGAGCCAGAGCACATCTGCTCTCAGCTTCTCCTTGTTTGTCAACTTGTTTACCTCCTTCAGATGTCTTAATTCTGGTGCATTGAACCCCCCAGTAAGAGTTTGTCCTTTTCTCAGGTCGTCAATTATGATTTCACTTTCAGAGTCAGAAAAAAGAAGCCATCACCTTACCGAATAAATTTACCTGCTAGAATCCCTGTATCCCACGATATTGAAATAGCCCAGTGTAGCTCGCTAGCTCGCATTCGTCTTTGCATCACGCTCTTAAGGATTTAGATGAGAGAAAATTACAGGGTCCGTATTCCGTAACTAATAGTAAGACTGCTAAGGTAGTCCGTATCAGTGATACTGAAAATAACATTATTTCAAGTCCGTGTTACCGTAAATATGAAAGCATCTTAAGAAATTAACATCATTTGTCCCGTTTTTTGGCGGGACGCATCTACTAGTATTTCCAGATGAGGAGAACGAGATGAGCTCAGGTTTCGTCGTGAGTTTGGAACAAGCTGTGCAAATTCTCAGGGTCCTAGAAATATTTGTAAGTTAGAAGCGTCCTGGAAATATTAAGCCTTTGCAGCCTGTGCTTCAGGGTCGACATTTCTGGAGGCCAATTTGCAAATTGCTTTTTGATCTATGTACACTGCTTTAGTTAACAGAGGCCTTCTCTCTTAACTAAAGCAATGTTCGCTGAACCAAAACAATTGTCAATGGAGTTAGCTATTCGCTTAATAGTCTGTTATTCAAAACCATACGGCAGCATCAAGTTGATCATTAGCGGTTGGAGTGTTTTGAGCGACCTGAACTAGGTTCGTCTTTTGTGCAGCTCTGCCCCGCTCAACTTCAGCAGCCCACTCCTCCCCAGTGGGAAGGGGACTCCTCAGCTCTGATCAACGTCCTCATGTACATACCAGCTGTCATATCTTTCTGGTGCCGATACTTTATGATTGCTTGGCCTCAATTTAGTCTATTTTTAGTTTAGTCCCGTCACCCTCACATGACCCTCACCCGCACGTGAAATGAAACAGAAACCTGTTTTTTTTCAGTTTTATAGAAAGTGATACAGTAGTGCACTACCACAAAAACAACAAAATCAGTTTTGGCTGTTCTTTCTGGGTGAAGCCTTGGAATCTTTCGTTTTCTCCCTGTGAAAATTAGAATTGTCTCGTGTGCGATACAAAAGGCATGTGAACAAATCTAAATTCACACAGTCTAAACAGAAAGAATCGCAGATATGATGAAATGTCCTCTGAATAAGATTGCCAATAGTTCTCTGAATAAGACAGCCAATAGTCCTCTGAATAATACAGCCAATAATACTCCGAATAAGACAGCCAATAGTCCTCAGAATTAAACAGCCAATAGTACTCTGAAAAATAAGCGAGCCAATAGTACTCCGAATAAGACAGCCTCCTTGGTAATCTCAATTTCTTTGAGTGCATTTATGAATGTATACATCTTCAAATGTATAATGGGCTGTCTTCTGAATAAGACAGCCAATAATACTCCGAGTAAGACAGCCAATAGTCCTCTGAATAGGACAGCCAATAATACTCCGAATAAGACAGCCAATAGTCTTCTGAATAGGACAGCCAATAATACTCCGAATAAGACAGCCAATAGTCCTCTGAATAAGACAGCCAATAGTCCTCTGAATAAGACAGCCAATAATACTCTGAATAAGACAGCCAATAGTCCTCTGAATAAGACAGCCAATAATACTCCGAATAAGACAGCCCTTGCCCAATTGACCACCGTCTTGCACCAGCTGATAGAGGAGAGGAGCTTACTAGAGCAATAACGCTCAGGATATTCGCAGCTACTGACAAGTTTGCTAAATAACTCCTGGAGCTCCCCTGCAATGCCTTAATCCCAACTCAGGTTACTTAAGGCTGAAGTTTCCAGCATTTCCTTCTGAGAAATGAATTTGATTGTATTTACATATGTATTAAAAAAGTTGAGCTACAAAATGGAATATGAAAATATTTACGTACAGACGTGGTGTCGAAATTTTCAATAAGAAGGACTATGAGTGCGACGTGGGGACCAATCTAAAAATCTGTTCTCATTTTTATTCTCCAAATTTCTCATGAAACAGACCAAAAGTTTCCTTATACTTACTGTAATTGTGCAAATTCCTTCATATATCTTAAATATTTTGAACATGGAAGATGTTATGCACAGAAACTGAAGGAGAAATAAATTTGTCGATACGTTGTTTTTATTTATTTTTTCAGCGACGTCGCAAAGTACCCAGCATGCTGAAGACAAGATCAATGTTCATTAAAATATTCAGTTCGAAAGTTTGCCCTAAAACACGTTTTCGCTATCTTTTTCAGACAGCTAAATTCAATCTAGGAGTAGCCCCAAAAAATATCTCCCTACCACGTCCCGACGAAATGCCAATTTTTCTTCAATTTACCGCAGCGTAAAATCTGATATTATGAAATAATTGCTCCTGTCAACGTAAAATAGTTTGAACTGTCCATCAATATATTTTACTTCGACTTTCAGAAAGTTTCCAGAGCTTTCGGCAATATGTTCGAGAAAGAGTTTCTGAAAGTTACGTAAATTTTATGAAAGCTATTTCAAGAACAATATCCTCATCTAAAAGTAAACCTGATTTTTCACTTGCGAAACGAATTTTCGTTTCCATTTAGTTGTCGTAGTCGACAGTGTAATACATCTTATCCCGGAATGACGTCTCGTAACATACATCAGAATTGAAGAGCGGCAGGAGACGTCATAAAGCCCCTGTAATTCAGGCAGTCTGCACTCAGGTTGAGGAGAGCTGTGCCTCTATATTTATTTCAAAGTCTAGGTTTTCCAGTGAATACATTTGATTGTAAAGCATTCGATTTATTTTGCTTTTAAAACATTTCTATCACTAATGATGTGATTTCCTTTTCCCATATGCTTAAGTTACCTTGCCAGTTGTCTCCGCTCCCGTTTTTCTCACTGCACTTTTTGCCATTGTGCCTGATAAGACTGCTCTGAAGTGAGGGAGGAGTGATGCTCTGAAGTGAGGGAGGAGTGATGTTCTGAAGTGAGGGAGGAGTGATGCTCTGAAGTGAGGGAGGAGTGATGCTCTGAAGTAATGGAAGAGTGATGCTCTGAAGTGGGGGAAGAGTGATGCTCTGAAGTGAGGGGGGAGTGATGCTCTGAAGTGATGGAAGAGTGATGATCTGAAGTGATGGAAGAGTGATGCTCTGAAGTGGGGGAGGAGTGATGCTCTGAAGTGAGGGAGGAGTGATACTCTGAAGTGATGGCGGAGTGATGCTCTGATGTGATGGCGGAGTGATGTTCTGAAGTGAGGGAGGAGTGATGCTCTGAAGTGGCGCAAGAGTGAAATTTTGAAGCGACGGCGGAGTTGAAATTCTCTTTCCCGTTAAAGATGCAGAACTTTATTTGCATTTTATTCGCGGAAAATTTTACAGAGAATGTGCGACTTATGTGAACGTTAACTTATTTTAACAAATCTATCGATCCTGTAGTCCCGGAAGCTTCAGTCACCACAGACAGACTTTTCCAATATTGTAAAAGCTTTGGCAGATCGTGAAGCGGGAACACATCAATTACGCAATATTGGATGAATCTCCCTTATATAATATATGTGAAGTTAAATGTAGCTTTCAAGTGCTCACGTGTAATAGAGCGTTGATATAGAGCGATGATATAGAGCGTTGATACAGAGCGTTGAAATAGAGCGTTGATATAGAGCGTTGATATAGAGCGTTGATATCGAGCGTTGATATAAAGCGTTGATATAAAGCGTTGATATAGAGTTGCGCACACTGAATTTCAGCGTCAAAATTACCATTTTCCTTTGTTAGGCGTCTGTAGAACTTAAGTTTGTCCAAACATCCAGACGAGAAATCGCTGACGATTAAATAATTTCGTGGTTCAGGTATCCAAATAGAAGGAAAATAGAGCTCAGGGCAGATGCATTTTCTCAAATTGAAACTCTAAACTGGCACAATTTGCCTCCATCTCCGTTGTTTCCGGGCCAGAAAACAGAAAGGTTTTGATGGACTCACTATGAATTAATTCTTTAAAGTCTCCAAATTGAAACTCTCGTTACTCACTCTAGCAGTGCATCATGAATCACTGAGGAAATTATAGTTCGGTTAGAGAGGAGGTGATCGTAAATATTTCAGAAAGTTTCGTGATTTCGTGAAGCTATTTAGTCTTTTGAGAAGCAATCGGCCGCCACTGACGTCGCTCCTAAAATAGATTCGACGGCGGCTGCCAGTGCCATTTCGGCGGCCCTGGAGTTACTTTCTGGACTTAAAATCAAACAGAACACGGAATCAGACGGGAGTCTGAAAATTAAAAATAACAACGTGAATAAATAAAAACACGAGGATTAGACAGTAAGAAAATATAGAAAAGAATGCCGAACTAAAAATAACGAGAATAAAACTTACGCTTGATTTATGAAAAGTTAGAAGTATACGTTGTAGTTTATAAATCTTGAGTCACTCACGTGAGCTATTGTGCGTGATGCAACCTACTAGAATGAGTTCTCAGTGTCCCAGCTTTGTTAAAACCACAATCAAGTATAGCGTATTTTGTCTAAGGTTCTATTATTAAGTTCACGACTTCAATTTCAAGGAAAAAAATAACTAATTACAAACGCAGTTATCTGATCGTGTTAAATTTTGCTTGGATACGAATGTATTTGAGGAATGCACACTCAATCATTCGTAGGAGAATCTTACTACTTTCCTATGTGCACTCAGAGAAATCTTGACTCCAGTGGGAGAGTCACTTTCCTCTCGTCAGCTCACTGCTGCAGGAGCAAGCAGCATGTGAGGGTGTGCACAGTTATCTCATCCCGTAGGAATTAAATGCTTCAATTGTGCTCTCCTCAATAGAACATCATTTCAGCTTAACTTATTCATAGAAACATTTATGTGTTTCTTATATTCATAATTAAACAAAGTTTACGCATAGAACCAGCGACAACAGAAATTTTAAGTTAAATGGAACTTGGTAACATAATTAAAAACATTCTTTCTTTAATGTATATTTGTTTTCTTATTCAGTTCATCTGGATAATCAAATTGAGAACCAGAGTAAGTGAAATATTTAGGCGGAAATTCGTAGACTTTCTGTGCACAAGTTCAGGTCATCACTCTAACGTATTTGCGTCGCATTGTGAAATGACTCTGAAAAGTTTCTCACTTCATATTGAAGACATACATTTGAGCGTTGATTTAGGACAAGTGCGCGGAACACGTGTGTGTTCGTCAAAAATAGATCATATTTGCCCTCACTGTGAAACTAGTCTCCATGTTTTGCTCTGGCGGAAAGCGTAACATCCAAGGTAATACGATGACGAAGTCCCGAGCAAGAACTTCAAATCTGAGCGTATTTAAATTCTTTGACTGCATATGCAATCAAGACAGTATTATGCTAATTTGTTTTTATCTACAAACAAATAACTCAGATAGTTTTCGCATAAATGTATCATTAAAGATTTGCTTTTAGATGTATATTTATCTGACCGTTGAAAAAATGTTTGCTGGACGTTAATTTGTAATATTTCACTCAGATTTTCATAAGTTAGTAAATTCTTTTGAAACGTTACAGGTCCGTCATTTTCTTGCAGTTGATGATAAATTTGATTATTTTACGTTGCACGGACCCGAAAAAAGTACGGCTACAAATAGCAAGTAAAATTTTTAATTTAATCACTCGCCGAAAAATGACAGAGTCAAAGAGAAATGTAGCAACTACCCTGTACGCTTGTAAATCTCGCAAAATGAAATGCTTTAAATAATGTTGCTAAGATTTATGAAATTTAGATAGCGAGAGCAGTACCAAGTAGAACACAATTCACTACAGTATCAGATGCGGACAAAAAAACATTTTAATATCTTTTCATCTTTATTTTCGTGCGTGAACATCGGATTGGGAGTTTCCCGAGCGCGAGTTTGATACGTAGACCAACTTCGTTTGTGCCCGACTTGGTCATGTTGGTGTCATATTTGAGAGCCCTTGCAAGTTTTTTTCGACGCTGAACTTGAGTTTGGACTTGTTCTTGAAGCCTGATTGTTGTGCTTGCCTAGATTGTAAAAAAATATTCATATGTATAAAGTGTTGTTGTTAGAAACCTGAAAATTCGGAAACTTCAATTTTGATTTACAGAGCCAAATCTGTGACACTTAGGATTGAAATGCCATTTTTTGTTAAGTTCCCATTTACGTTAGTCACTTAATTTCCAGGTGTATCAGCAGCGTTAAAATGTGTCAGGAGCTTTAACTTTTCATTTCCACCACCAGAAGCACTAATAGCTCCTCACAGTACTCTTAACATTCAAAAACACACAACTTTAGTCCCCTCGCAAGCGTTAGCAACTCTCTGAAAAACGCACTGAAGCAGTTTCTTATAGGAACTTATCGTACGACCCCCTTTTACTTATTGTACGACCCCCTTTTACTTATTGTACGACCCCCTTTCACTTATTGTACGACCCCCTTTTACTTACTGTACGACCATAGCCTACGTCAGGGTATAGGCAAGAACACCAATGTCAACGAGCGGTCGGATAAGTCTGAAGAATGGTCTCTGACATACGAACGACGTTGCTGAGGAAGTTTGCTTATTAACTTCACCTCGTGGGACAATGAGTGCTCGACTACCTGACATCCTCCTGAAATAGCACTGTGCATTAATCATGCAAATTTACGCGGGATATGTAAAGGTATGAAATTGAGCATCCAGTCGTCACACCTGACGCACTTTTTGCGAAATCTTGATTAATGTCGGCACGGTCGACTTAGAAATGAGCAATATCGGATTGTAGTTCTTTTGCCTAGCAACAAAATACCGCAGCAGTATATAGGAGCGGTGTGGTTTCTCAGCCAAAGACCAACCTGTTTATACAATAAAATGTAAGCCCTAGCCCACAGAGCTGCGAGAACAACGTTCACATCATTTGTTCAGTTCTACGAGAACAACGTTCACATCATTTGTTCAGTTCTGCGAGAACAACGTTCACATCATTTGTTCAGTTCTGATCCGTAGGCTTACACCACTCCGGCAACAGCATTGATCAGGTTATAACCTTTATTCTTACACAGCCCATCAATCATGAAAAATGCAATCTGGTTGTGCTCAAAAATGTCATTCACATTACTCACTGAGCTCACATAACATTAATGGTCCCTCGTGGTACGACACATAAAAGATGTAAATTATGAAGCACGGCAGTTTTTTAATCTAATCATGATGAACCACATTTGTTTTTTTCGAGTGATTTCTTACGACAGATTAAGAGAAGGCGCGAATTGGTAACTTTTACTTGAGGTCCATTACCGTCGAAAACATTTTTTGTTTCTGTCGGTATCAGCATTGTTTGATTAACGGTATCCGAAGGTAACTAACGGATGAATATACGGAAAAATGTTCTTTTAACCCGGCACTCCAGCAAGAATGCAAAGAAGTGCAGCATTTTATTTATCGTCTGTTTCATAGTTGCAATACCATTATCGAATAGAATAGTAATAAATTCACATCACTGTTGTGGATATTCTTGGCCAAGTTGTTCGCTGTACGATTTACTTTAAAATCGTAATAACAGTATTCAGCCCCTAGAAATTCCATAGCTCTCGTTCAGAATTAGCGTAAACAAAATACACACCTCGCTTTAGAGAAAAATATGTATCTTGAATGCACTTCGCTGACCGAGTTATCAGCCTGAAATTTCTGCGTTTGCTGAACTGAGTGAGGGTGAATGGGCTTAATAATGGACGAATTATTCGTTCCTGAAAGTGAAGTATACATTTTTGTGAGGCCTCATCTTTCTAGCAGTCTCTCAGTTCCTTTTTTGTACCACACAACTGTAAAATTTATTTTAAGGAATTTCATATACCGTACGTGGCTGCTCTTGCTGTGTGCGCCGGTTGTTCAAGGGACCGTGACTGATGAACTGAAACTAATTCTCCATGATCAAACTAACAAATCATTTCGCTGTTTTTTTTTTTGCGCTACATACACACCAAAAACCGCCTCCAAATACTTCTGTTTTTAATTTTATAAAGTACTGGTGTAGTATAGTAAAAAGAGTGTTTTATTCAATAGATAACCTTTAATTTCTCAAGCTCAATACATGAAATATGAACGTGCACTTTGCTCAATTATTTATTTTACTTTGTTGATACGATTGTCGATAATTACAAAATTAATGAACTTTATTTTTTAAAGTTTTTTCCAAACTGCGGTGCTATTTTTTGTCATTTACAGCCTTACCTAAAATATTTCACCTATCATTTAAATAAATACGACACAATTTTTTTCTTCCATACTTAATAAAATGAGTCTAATGACCTCAATGATACGTGCTCGGAGCTCCCATTTCCAGCGAATGCCTCATTTCTCAACTCAACAGTACAAGGGCACTCAGCCTACGACACTCGTGTTCTGTATATCTTCATTACACAGGACGTGCTGTATTATGTGCAATGTGAACGAAGCTCTTTTCTACAATGCCTTCATTTTTTCACAACACCTTTATCATATTTCTCTGAATCCTTTCGCGACTTCTTTTTTTTCTCACGCATTAAAAACAAATACGTTAAAGTGGTTCTTTTTGTGCAAGGAAAACCACTTTTACGATATTTAATAAAGATTCAATGAATGATCAAAGTGCAGAGGCATTTCTTTAAAACATCTTGTTATTAAGTTTTGAGTGTTATGTTAAACTCATGCATATTAGTGGTCTCATCAATGTAACCTCTTGCAGACCCGTGAGTGGTGTTTATTCTCAAAGAAAATTACCGTTCAAAAACAGTCATCATCCTGGCCTCCACTCGCTTCCTGGAGGGCCCTCTAATTCCTCGCCGTTAATATTAACTTCTGTAAGAAAACTTTCAGGCTAATTGGTTATTTTATTGCAATTATCAGGTGGAGCAGCGATAATGTCCGGGTGCTGTGGGGTTATGCCCCATAGCTCACCGCTGGTGTGTAGTGAATGTCAACCTTCTAAGCACAAACCAGGTTTGCAGCATACTGTCTTCTTCAAAGTTACCGAAAGAATGAGTTTTGATGTTCTACCTCAAAAGTTACGAGCTAGTTCTGCGGCATAGCGATTTATCGATTGGTTCGCTAAGTTCAGTCGGAGAGAAGTTCGCGAAAATACACTGAAGTTATACTTGCTGTGCTATGTGTTCAAAAAAATGTAACCATGAATTCATTCATATTAGTAGCCATGCATTGGTATTGTTCTGATTGTTAGACTCGGTAAGTAAGCAGGTATCTAAGTACTCTTTCATTAACCATATACTTGGACTGAGTTGATGTGCTTCTACGTACGACGTAATTGATCTAGTTGTGATTCTTTTACTTCCTTCATAGATAACCTGCATCAATAAGTGAGATGATAAAAACTGTTTCAGTGGCGTTAGATAGGTAAAGTGTTACTGATGGGTAATATTCGTGTGCGAAGAGTAAGGCAGCTCAAATCGATGTAGATATATTTAAATAGCATTTCAAGCCATCATAGCGTTGTATTGCAAAAAAGATACAGTATCGAAACACGGTCAGTAAAATAAACAAGTATGTATATAAAAGTACAATGTAAACTGGAAGTGCCATAGAACTCGTTAAAGCAGGCATCAACGCAGTGGCAAAATTGGAAGTAACCATTTGAAGAAATTTCAGACGGTTCATTCCTGTTTTGCTAAGCAATTGCAGAAGTGTTATAACTTTCATAACTGAATTGGCCCATATCTTCTTAACACTGCCAAATAATTGTACCTATCAGAATTAACCTGAGTTTCAATCGAATTAATAGTACCCTTTGCCAGCACGGTATCTAGAAGAACATGCACCACTCGCATAGAAAGCACTGAAGACTGCGTACTCAAGTGATTGTTGATTTGAGATTGCTTCGCGAAATACAAACATAAGTTTACAGGTATCCTCTTCCTTGCGTGGCAGCGAGTCGATGCATACAGGAAATGGTAGAGGAGTCAATGCAAATTTACTCGTCACTTTCGATACTCTGGCGAGGAGACCACCGACCGATCCTACCTTGGCATTCCAGTTGAAACTTCCGGTGGCTTGCAGACGATCATGCGTTTGAACACAAAGTCGATAGTGGGCATATTAAACGTACGTCAGCCGCTTCTATAGCGTTCCACTTGCTGCTCACTCCGAGTCCGTGCACTATTGATGGGAGACCTCGGGAGATCTCCGGCAGTGATTTCAAAGGGAATCTTGTTCAGGAACTTTGAAATGGAGGTCGATGAATTGCCGTATATAATCTGGATGACAATAGAGATTCATTGTTAGGAAATTGCCATTGACGTTTCAAAGCAGTTCTCGAGGTCAGTTATATTAATTAAATGCTCGTTTCGGTTAAATGAAGGTTGTGCACTGAAGACGGCAGTATATTATTTAAAGTGAAGCCTACAGAACCATACCAACGATTCGTTCAAGCCAGCCACTTTCTAATAGGGCTCAAATTCCTTCATATACAGTATGTTGAAAAAAAATTGAGCGCTAATGTGTGCGAGGTGGAATAGGCGAGGTGGAATAATCTAAATTTTGAATAAGTTATATTTCTCTAAATTTCAAAGTCGAGGACGCTATTGAATGTATCGTTGTAAGGGATGTGTGAGTACTTTGTCAAATTTGCCCATAATCAATTGCTATATTTGCAACCTGTAGGTACTTGATAAATTAATTTTATTCGAAAAGAAAATAATTAAAATAAATTATTCCGTAACGAGCGTTATAAAGTATTTAATTAATAACCACCAATAATATATTAACTGAAAAACTTTAGCTTTTAATTTTTTTTGCATGTCAGTTACCTACTTCCACTTTTTTGGACTATTGACCGCGTTTTATTCATTGAGTATCTTAGTATCACTGGGTTTCTTCAAGTAATTTAATTGAACGCAGTTGTAATTTTCGCTTTTTGCTGGTGATCATTTACAAATTGAGAAAGTTCATTACCTTAATTTAACTTAATTATGGCTGAACCGTAAAGTTTAACTAGTCTTTTTTGCACATTTTTGGGCTCGATTTCGTGTGCAGTTATTCTGCATAATTATTGCTGCAAAAACTGCTTTTTATGTCTAATCTAACTGACATGACGATAAAGATCCAGCAATTGTACTTTCATTACTATTGTATTTTAAGCTAACTTAATAAATCTTAATGGAATGCATTACTTCAATTTTAGGCATTTTTATCGTTTGGAATTCAATATACAAAGAATAACTCACTTGCGTCTGGTGGTGTATTGCAATATGCATATGGCGTGTCGTTATTTGAAATCACGAACGTAGTCTGACGTAAAGACCGAGAATCAATTACATTATCAATTTAATTTTCACGATTAGTTTTTAGTCACACAACCGGTTGTACGGAAAATCTACATTTTCTAATGAAAATCTGAATTTTTACTTAGTATGTTTGGTTGAGAAGTATTCCTTCAACACTGTGCTAAAGATTTGCCTCTCGTATGTAATATTAACGACCAAGATATCAATTTATGTTCCGGAATTGAGTCCACCATTCATGCTTCCATAAATAAGATAAAGAAAAAGAGTAAGTTTCCGGTTATGGAATTAGATAAGAATCAGTTGAAAATCGAGCCAAACAATCGGAAGAAAAGCCATTGTGCTTGGATATAGAAGGAAGATGTGATAGATCGACAAAGAGTTTAAAACCTTGGACGTAGAGGTAGCAAGTTGAAAATAATGCCTCCAAATTAAAATCAGAAATTTACAGTTTCATTTTTATGAATTTCCATGGTAATTTGCAAATGATTCATATGATATAAGCTAGTGATTGTATTTTGCTCTTTAAACATATTGCGTAGAAAATGAAAAATTGTTTAAAAATGTGTTATTAACAAACTTGTGTAGATCAACGTGTATGAATCACATAAAGTCTTCAGCCTTCAGCCTTGTTCACATAAAGTTATATTATTCCAGTGGCTCACCATTATAAGTCTGCGAGGGCTTAAGTTAACAGGAACTGTCAAATCCGTCTTTGTCTGCACAGTTGGGAAAAAAACTGTATGTTGCTTTTATTATATATTAAGGTATGAGATCCAATTGAATTCTTGAAATGCTTACATTTTTCTTCCAAATCTTAAATCATTTGTATGGGACAGGCCATAGAGATTATTAGTCTAGGTAAATACAGTACTTTTTCTAGTGATGCATCACTGCCCGTATAGCATGCCAACAGGCCATATACTCAATGAAATCGTGATAAGACTCAATGACCTGAAATTTCAACAATTTTCATACATATTTTGAGGAGTTGGAGGCGAATTATTTAGTGACGTTCGTGTACTGTAGTTCGTAAATCACATTGTAAATTTAGTTCGCTCTCCCAGGGACACCATTGAATAATGAATTTTGATTAATTTAATGAATACGATGAATTTTAATGAATTTTGATCCTACGTGGCGTATTGTAAGAACAGAATGCTAACTAATAGTCAAACATTGTTGTACATTTTGGCGTATCGACATATCAAATCCATTTTTTATTGCGCAAGGAACACATTGTTCTGAGTAGGTGTGGCCAGTAATGGCATTTATTAAAATTTGATGTAAACGACCATTGAATGTATTGAATATTCCGCATGTGCTCCGATTGATCTTAATCAATTACACGTTGAAAGTTTCGGAACTGAGAATGAATGCACCGATAACATCAAGTTCGGAATTCAGACTTCGCTTTTGTTAGGGCATTGTTATTGGTCGAGAAAGCGAAGTATGTTTTGGCGGTGCGATCGATGTTAGACAAGTGCAGTGTGGTCCTGTAGTGTGATCAGCCAACCAAGAGATCGACTACGCTATCACGCTTTTGACGGCGCTCCTGCACTTGTTATGGCTATGCTCTATTATTAAGCCTCGTATATCAATACACCAATACAGCGACACGCGCACTGCAAAACTTTGGTGTACGTCATTTTGCCCTCTGAAGACGGAATATCCCACTCGCTATCCGTGAATTTTACGGTGCCTTTTGCAGCCTGCCAGCTCGCATTGATCTCCAAAGCCAAAACTTATCGAGGTAATGATCACTCTTGCCAGGCAGGAAATGATCGTGTTATTCTGGGCACGAATGCCGGCCGCTGCACCGATTCCCGTTGAGGAATTTTTGTTTTGAGAGCATCATGCGCCGCTTCAAATAGGGTCTTAGTCAGCATTCACGTAAGCTGTTTTCATTTGTAGTTCAGTTGTAGCCCAAATTTTGTAGCGTTTATGTAATACCCTCGTGAAAAACGATTGCAGTGAAACTTGATGAGAATTAGAGCGGTATGCTAAAGGTTTTCTGAAGGTATTGAATGACCTTAATTAAAACATGTTCGAGGGCGTACTGAGGTACTTCATGATGCAAAGCACAGTACGCTTCGTAATTTCCTCATGCGTTGTATAAAGGGTTAGGTTAGGTTGGGTACGCCTAGTACACTTCAATGCATGTTTAAAAATGTACAATTATGACTTGTGATTCACTGCTATTCTTTAAATATCTGTATGTTTGTTTTCTGCTGTTATCCCACTCGATAATAATAGGCTAGTGTTGCTTGGCTCGTTGGTCCGTCCGTCTCTCTGTCACGCTCGTATAGATTCACTTGCGAGAAAATTCCCGGGTTTGCATTCCTAATCAGCAAGACTGTCAGAGAAGGCAGTCCGTATCATTGATACTGCAAACAACATAATTTTATGCCCGAGTTACTCTGAATAAGAGTAATTAATATAAATTTTCTGGCCATTTTTGGGTGGCGCGTTTACTAGTCACTCAATATACAGTATCTGCACTATAAACGATTAAAAAAATAACTTGCAACACTTGCAACCTGTAACACTTAAAAAATAACTATTAGAGCATCTAAAAATTATCAATAACCCTTAGAGAATGCATGAAACGTATGACATTTAGTCACCATGTGTTCCGATGTCAGTCATGTATGTAATGTACCATACGGCGAACCACAAAATACCTGATTCACATCCAATGTCGTATTTCAAAAAACCTTCGATCATAATGCAGGCGTGGTATTTGTTTCGCTTACATTTGATTATTGAAAAATTCGACGGCTAAAAGTTCTCATTGAATCAATAATACTGAATTGAATTGACAGTGGTTGGACGGTCATTCACCTCTACAAAGCCATCGCTGGGGATAACTTGTGGCAATTTTTCTATAACTCTCACTTCCTTGGAATGACAATGTTTTCCCGGCACCAAATATCGAACGAAATGGGATGAATGACCCACATACCATGCGATGTAGGACTTAAAATAATTCACGTCGCACAGTTAAGCAGCTAAGTGGCGTAAGGATTAAGTAATTCACGTCGTACAATTAAGAAGCTACGTGGCGTTAGGATTTGCACAACGACGTTCCCTATTCAAGTAGCCACTCGTGCGAGCCCTCACTCCGAGTGATGATTTGATATTTTGCTACGAAAACTGAAAATCAGATGTCCAAATAAAATTTCATGTTGAAATTTTTTGGGCGAATGCTTGCCCGTTATTTTACATTGATTGCATACAGCACCTATACAATTTTAAGATAAATGTTGTACAATTGATTTTCGTAGTGGAAGCGGAATATTTTAGTTTTTCTCGAAGAAGTAAAATCAATACACATATACGTATGTACATGCATGCTCTTTCACGTAATCATTTGATTAACGATTTCATTTAGCCTAGTTATGTTTGACTCACGGAGCATAACTTGCAAATGAACCCACTGTCATTCCGCATTTTATAAGTAGAAATTTTCCCCTAATAAGTTTTCATGAAATTTTTTTGCTAAACTGACGGGCATTTATTGGTAGGTACTTTAATCATTATTCAATTTGTCTTGTCGACTCATTAAAATTTCTACTTCACAAATGGTCTACCTTTCTTCAGGTACATTGACTATAGAGTGTATTCTTCGAAAGTGTTTAAGATCCTCAATATTCTCATTCTACCATGATCGTGACAAGTCTATCTATTTATGATGTTGCTAGTTAATTAGGCTTGGTGTGTAAGCTCCCTAAGCTCTCCAAACTCGCCTAGAATTTGAATAACCTGCGACGGCTGCGGCAATATTGCAGGTGCAGAATATAGACGCAACGCGCCCGCAGAATGTTGGGAGAGCGGGAGTGGCTTAGAGAAGCTACGTGTGCGTAATGAGCGAGCAATAATTAATGGGCATTGGACCACTGTGTGTTCTGAGAAGCTGTTGAAAAAAACAATCAGAGGAAAGTAAATGCTGAAGTAAAGAATCTCGTTTCATAATAATAGAGAAAGGGCTACCATTCGAGGTATATCAGCAAAGTGAAAGGTGGTATGGCAAACTTCACACACATTTGTGTCGCATCAACAGAAAATACAGGGTGTTCCAGAAGTAATTGATCCTTGCGTTGATGAGGAAATGAGATACCAAATTCTAAGGCGCAGAAGTAACTGACCCTTTTAATTTGAATACCACATTTTAATAGGACGCCTTACAATGTGGTATCCTATTTACTCATCAACGCAAGGGTCAGTTACTTCTAGGACGCCCTATATATAATATCGGTTACTTAGTGTAAAATTCTTGTCAATAAGTAGTCACGTAATCACCAGAACTTGAATTCTATGGTGGAAGAGATGTTATAGAAAACTATCCATAGCATGTGAAAATGTAAATTAGAAGAGCGACTGAGTGGAGTGTGTAGAGCAAGGGCTGTTATGCTGAAAGGCAGGGAGAGAGTTATAAAGATCGTAACTCCAGTTCAATATGAGTAATAGTTCAATAATAGTACAGGGTTAGTAGTACATAATGAGTGATATCAGTGATGGGTGAGTGAAGTGAGCGGCGGATAAGAAGCGATAACGTGAAAAAAACAGCGAATGAAATGAAGTCTAACAAAATGTTTGCATTGAAGAAATTATGAAATGGAAAACTCAGCAGAAGACAACTGTTCGTGAAAGATGATACTTGAGATTATTTCAAGTGTTTTTTTAGGTATGTTTCCAGTTCATGTGATTACACCGTTTGTGCAACCTGGCATTAGAGAAAATTTGATTGGCTCGCACGAAGAAATAATTCTTGAGACTTTTGACCACGGTGTGCAGTTGTTATTGCACAAGCTAGTGATTTTATAAGAGTAATTGCAGAGTAGCTTCAAGAACGTGATAGAACGCCGTGCGTTTTAACAAAAGGTACACTAAATGATCTGTGACTGACATACGTATTTGCAGTTTAGCAACTATGTGGAAACTGATGGGCAAAGGGAATGTAGGTTCTGAGCCACCATCAATCTTGAAAAACTAAAGGGTAAAATATAAAAGCGATTCTTTGGGGCATTCCATGGACGTAGTTTGACATGGGAACGGAAAGTAACTGAAAGCTGGAGAGTTTTATTTGGGTCGTTGGACTTTGGAAGAATAGGTAATTCAGTTTATTGCTAAGTAATGTTCGTCGTCATCGCTGTGGCGTTGTGTGCACTATTTTTGGGACTTTGGCGAGTGCAGGCTTTCCTAAAAAAATATGAATCCAATTGGCGGCTATAGCTGTGCTGATGAGCGTCGCTAAAGTCTTTGCTGAGGGTATATCCATGGCAGCTCATGCAGGAAAACTGCTAGCAATCAGTGGCCGCATGTACAGAAAATACAACATGGTAAAGGTACAAATTCAGAGCAAATGGGAGTAGACGAAGTGAGATTGCAAATTCGATTTATGCAAGAGATGGAGAACGTGAAAGCGCGTTTGGATTAAAGTGTCCTGGAGATGGAAGGTGTGCCATAAACTTAAGTTTGAAAATGAGTGGTTACGATGTGAAGGGGCGTAATGAAGTGGCGGTTAGTTCAAAAGAGTGTGTAATTCCTACAGTAGTTAAATCAGCTAGAAATTGGGCATTGGTTTACTTGAGAAAGTGACAGTGCTGTTCTGGCTCTCCGGTGCATATATTGGGAATACTCTTCGATTGTGAGCAGTATAAGATTATTTTGAAGAAGAATAGTATCGAAAAAATGAGCATTTTGAAAAAAAATTTTGGATCTTTGCCGTGAGTACAATTTAAAATCTAATATGTTTTTATTCGTGCAAATATTGAAGCCGATCCAGTCCTACACTATTTGGCATATGTGATCTACAGTATAATCTATTTGCAATAAATTATCTAACGAATGATGTCTGTGACCTCTGATTGTGTACAAAGAGCATTTATTTCACTTATTTCATCTACGTTATTTAGTTGCTATTGGTAACTGTCTGTTTAGTTTTTAAAAAGTAAATAAGAGACAAATAAGTCTGACTGAAAACTTGGGAAAATATTTCATTATCCGGTCCTTTTCCCCTTTTTTCTTGTCTCCTGCAATTCATGTATTGTTTTTCTTTGCGAAGAAAATAAATTTTGTCATAATAAACTAGACCTGCCGTGACCCGTTGGGTCAAATAAAATTTATCAAAATCAAACCATATCCATAAATACATCCTACGCAGTTCAGTCGGTATCCACAATACAGGATTAAAGGAAGAGTATAAATTTCGAATATCTCAGAGCCGTCAGACAAACGTGTGCACGGTTTCAAGCAAGCAAGCAAATAAATAGGCAAGACGACCAGAGTTTTAGTATTATAAGATAGTCCATTTTAATGTAGTGTGTTGGGCCAGAGTTTGGGAATAGATCAAAATAATGTATTCATAATCAGTGATACTTTTCAACAGCTGTTGGGCTCGGCAGTTCTCAAGAAACTGTGACAATATGAGTCAGTTTTATGAGGGAAAATGGCCTTGAATCAATAAAAGTCGCTTTCCATTACCAAAATCGATTCTAAATCCTTTCATCGCTAACTTAAAACTTCATTTTACGACCTCACATCCATCCTGAGACCGCTGCCCATCATCAGCTACTGAGCCATGGCCCTTCTTGCAGCAATTGACGCAAGTCACCGTAACAAAGATAAAATCATCAGACGGGCCTTCGGAAAACGTTGTGATTCCAAGGAAAATAGCCACAGCTGTGAGGACTCGTTTAGATGATTCCCTCGCATAAAAAAGGCGAATAAATTTTGAGCTGTTTGATCGTTCAGTCATCGTTGGCAGTATGAAGGAACAGCCGTCAGCTACTCGTCTTAAAAACATTATTTTTTCCCTGTTTTAAATGTTACTCAAAAAATTGAATTTCTTCCACGTAGATAGCTAAATGCAGAAATATGTTGCCTAAAAGTTTATCGAAAAAGACCTAGCTTTTATTTCCTTGCTATCATTCTAACATGTAGTTGGCATTTTCGAATTTTGAGTAAAAGTCAAACTTGTGCTGTGATGACGGCTGCTTCCAATCTGCTTCCTGCTTTGTTAACTTTGACAAGAAATTTTGCTTGGATAAGTTCCTTTTTCCAACATATTATGATAACACGGCCGACGATTTTAAAAGCATGTGTAACTTCAAAATGAATTTTGAAAACACACAAATACTCCAAATGATTTATTAAAAACTTGGGAAAAATCCATACCTACTCTATTTGGGCAATTGAACGTCAGGGTATCGCAAGGGTAATTCCATTAACATGAATTGGTAAATCACTCTGACAACGACTAATATTTTAGATGTGTGCCAGGTTACCAAATGTTTGTACTGATACTGTGTCCTGGGTTCTAGTCTGGGTGGTATTGATATCGATGGTGCGATGTCATATAAGTGTTATACGTTAATTGTGCGTCTGATGGCAAGGGTCTTCAGGAGTGATCCAAGAACGACTCTCTCGACGCGTTGTTGTTGCCACGTCCTATTCCTGCCACCATGTCTTATTCCTGTTGCCATGTCCTATTCCTGCCACCATGTCCTATTCCTGCCACCATGTCCTATTCCTGCCACCATGTCCTATTCCTGTCACCATGTCTTATTCCTGTTGCCATGCCTTATTCCTGCCACCATGTCCTATTCCTGCCGCCATGTCCTATCCCTGTTGTCATGTCCTATCCCTGTTGTCATGTCCTGTTCATGTGGCCATATCCTATTCTTGTTGTCTTGTCCTATTTCAGTCACCATGTTCTATTCTTGTTGCCGTGTCCTATTCCCGTAGTAATGTTCGATTCCTGTTGAAATGTCCTATTCCTGTTGCCATGTTCCATTCCTGTTGCCATGTTCTATTCCTGTGCCATGTCCTATTCCTGTTGTCGTGTCCTATTCCTCTTGGCCTATCTTATTCCTGTTGGCATGCCTTATTCCTGTTGCCATGTTCTATTCTAGGACTTCCGGCCAATCAGTTCAACACGAAAACACAGACTATTAGTCAATGACGTACATTCTACTAGGTGCATGCCATTTAAACGTACATGTGTATAATTAGGGTTTCTGCACTGTTTGCCGTACGACAAACGTAGCACTCATCAACTTTCTGATGATGAATTCTAAGTTCTTCAAGTTATGACCTCACATTCATGCAGTTATGAACTAACCGGTGCTTAAAAAGAACTTTTGATTTTGAAATGATGGAGAATTTACTGTTCCTACCTTAGAACTAAGAGGGAACTAATCACAGTTCCCAGCTACCCTGTGTAAGTACTCATTCAAGTACAAGATTTCGAAGGGATGAAATAATCTTCATGTGTGGCTTGTTATGTCTGAAGAATATACTAACAGTCAGAGTTTTAAATTTGTCCTCAAAAACACGATTTCGTAACACACAAACAACGGAATTATAATGATGGTTGTCATTTGTCCTTCAAGTCGGGAGATTTGTAATTACTGGGCCAACCGTAACCCGTTGGGAGCTATTTTAAAGTCCCATTCGAGCGTCTAATGATTCTTCTTTATTGCCTTACAAATATCCAAAGCCAAAGAAAAAAATATTCTCTTTAACCCCAACAAACCGTAACCGTGATGCGATGGAAAAACAAAATTAGATTATTGAGAGATGAGTGTTGAATTTCTGTTCTTGATATCACTAGACAGTGTGCATAATGACCAACAAGCAAGCAAGCTGATCAAAGTTTCAGTATCATAAAAGTATATCGATAGAAATGAGAAGAAATTAGTACTTTCTGGAAAAGATGCTATAAGTTTACTCAGATTTTTCGGTAGTGTGGCAACGGAGATGGGGAATAAGAGCACAGACAAAATCATTCACGTATGTAATATTGATATTTATGGGAAATAATTTTAGAGGAGCTTTGCAGTGTGGAATTCGTTCCGAGCTGCTATCAGCTTACATACTTCATTGACCTCACCGCGATCGACAGGGAATTTCCACTGTATATGTGTATATTAATACATAGTTGTTACTTGCTTTCGTGGTTGGTCATTCTCTTTGTCACGCTATTAAAGAATTAGATAAGAGAAAATTTCCGTGTCCGTATTCCTAAACTAATGGCGAGACTTTCAGATAAGGCAGTCCGTGTCAGTGATACTGGAAACAACACTGTTTCAGAGTTACCGTAAGTTAGAGGATATTTTAAGAATTTAACATCATTTGTCCCGCCACTTTTAGAGGGGCGCGTCTGCTAGTGAAGTTAATTCTTACATTTTTTTAAGCCGCGCAATGAAATTATCTGCTTAATCAGGGAAGCCAGGAAGTAACTGAAGCGTTTAATTAGGACACATCATTGTGACGGCATACCATTAAATTTGGCATTAAATTTAATTACAGAGGATACCATATGACTTGGTATCCTATTTACTCATCAACGTAAGGGTCAGATCTCTCAGCGTTCGAGCAGATTAAAATTTTTAAATGAATAATGCTGAAATGTGCAGCTAATGGCTTCATCACAGAAAATAAGTATGAATTAAATGGCCCCAGCTGGACTTAACTTTTTTTATTGCCTGAGCTTCCGCACTCTTCAGCAGAGTGCGTTATCAGTTTTCTAATTGCCCAAAAGCTCGGGTAGTAAAAAAAGTGAAGTCCAGCTGAAGTTAATTGATACTAATCATGAACCCTGAGCGTCCTCTATATCACTGGAAACGTAATTCGATGATCACAAGCCAGTCGAAGTGAGATCATAAAACTACCCAGTGGAAATTCATTTTTCGTTTATCTTCTACAAAATCTGAGGTAACCTACAGCAAACATTGCCTCTCCAGCTCGTACAAAGTCTTGCTAGCACGAGTGGTTCAACAAACGCTCAGCATTATACGTAGAACGGGACTACCGTCTAATTATAACAAGACCTTCTCTAAGAACTAGCGTCCAGTACTCAGAAAATACACGGTGACCCATGAAAACAGGAACTTTTAGATAGCCCAATAAAAATATAGGGTGTCACAGAAGTAACTGACCCTTGCGTTGATGAGTAAATAGGATACCAAATTGTAAGGCGCTGAAGTAACTGACCCTTTTAATTTGGATACCACATTTTAACAGGACGCCTTACAATTTGGTATCCTATTTACTCATCAACGCAAGGGTCAGTTATTTCTAGGACACCCTGTATAAAATCTAACAAAAAAGTTTTAATGACAGCAACTGAACGACTACAACTTACACTGAAGAGACATTATTTATTAGATTGTTTACGAATCTTAACCTACTGAAGACACAGTTATCCAAATTATCAATGTTTCGAAATTATGTCCCGTAGATGGCGTTCTCCTCTGCGTGTACAGTCCTCCAGTCCGCTCAGGGGGTTTCGCTGTGATCGCTGCAACGTCTCAGCTGGGATGCTGCGAGTTTCATCTCGAACTCTGATTTACACGACTCGGCCAGGAACACTTGATGAACTATTGAAACAAAGAATTCGTCTCATAAATAAAAAGTGACTGTGATTCAATTCAAGTAAATAAGTTTTCGCTGTCGTAATTTTCCTGTTTTTATTGGGGTTTTCAAACGTTCTCATTTTTCTGTGTGACCCTCTATTTTAGGTTTCACGCAATCAATGAGCTCCTTCGAACAAAAACGAAGCCATGATACGGGCGAAGAAAAGGTACGGGAATAGATGGATTGACGAAAGTAATCATTCTCCTTTCTCTGAGAACTGAAAAACTCAAGTTGTCCTCATTTGTTTGACCTGGTGCTTTGTGATGCGCTATTTCTCCTCATTTAGCGGGGAAACAAATTGATCTAACGAAGAATTTCCTTAAAAGCGTCTTAACTGAACAAAATTCTACCAAGTCCGTGTTTTCTCCAAACAAATTTTCCACAATCTAGCGTCATGATATCAAGGTTGGGCTGGTTATCGGCAGTTTGTTTTGCCAAAACTCTGACGTATTCGATAATGCTACAGCTCGTTTAAGGCAATATGTTAAGTCCTCTATCACGGTGGTTGACTCAAGCGTGCGCGCTGATTGGCCATAAAGGTGATGGGTCGCCAGCGAGGCTGGCATTGGTCATTTGGTGGCAGTTGAGGTCTCGTGCTGATAGCCAGTAACATTGACGGACGGGCCGACACACGACTGGGGATTGGGTACCGTCGCTTTAACGAGTGCCTCACACGCTATGCTGCCTCCGCGGGTAGAGCGGTTATAGGGAAATGAAAGAAGCTAAGGAAGAAAAAGACGTTCCGTTTCTGCGCTATGATCGACGAAATGTCAGATCCGGGCAAGTGAAAGGAATATAAATAGCAGAGTCAAGGATAGCAAGGTTCACGAGTGAAAGAGTTCTTCTTCGAAGGAGGGAAATGGAGTTAGAGATTTATGCTCACCTGGTATTTAAAATAAAATGAACTTTATTCCATTTTAGCTCAGAACTCTTAATGCTGCTGAGAGCGAGGAAATAAATAATGGAAGTTGAATTACAGTTGACACCATAAAATAAATGGATCAATTGAGGGTAAAAACATAAAAGACCATAAAAGAAATTCAAACAAAAAAGTTACGATGGTACTTAATGCGCTGATACAATTCGAATTATCGGCGTTTTTTGTGAGATTGAGATACGTCCTGGCAATTTATGTTCGTTTCCCGAAAGTTTCTAAAGAATTTCTTTTTATCCGCCCCTAAAACACCGTGAGACTTGCATACAAAACATCGCTATGAAGGGACTTGTGGGACTATGTATATCTAGCGTCCAAATTTGCTCATGTGAAAAATCTACAAGTGCTATTAAGTCCAGCTTCTCATAATTGACCGTTGATTCGCTTAATTTTAATACGTAAATAACCTTTAAAATAATGTACTACTTCATTTCTTAAAGTATATGGTTGTATTTTATTACTTTCGAGGGTAAAACCGTACGGGTCCAGGGATCCTGATTTGGCCTTCACGGACAACTCAGTCATCTTTGGAAAGTTTCTTTTAAAACTTTGCTGCTGTTGATGAGGCTGAGAGATTTCTTAATAGCAAATAGATCGTTTACTCAATTCGTTTGAGACTATTACATGAAACTTGAAATACTAATGCTCTATCCATTAGATTGTAAATTGATAGGTATTGATCATTAATTGATTCAGAGCGGTCAGAGGCATAAAAAAATGTCTAAATCTAAATAAACTGTACTGTCAAAAAGGCAAAGAATCCAAAATATAATGTGACTAAAAAAGCAGTTATTCAATAAACAGTTATCCAAACTATGAGCTAAAAAATTCACACATAAGAAAACCATTACACACTTTCCATGTAATTAAAACTTATCCTCCGTAAATAAAATCATGTACTGAACTATCTTTTAACCAATTTTGAAATAAAAAATGGTATTAAAAAGAGTCCTAGTAGGAGAACTCCTACCCCAATGCTCCGTCGTCCCGCCACATAACGCACGGTGCGTCACTCCGACGTACCGACGTACTGATCAGATACGTACGCGCCTCGAGCGACGTATCAGAGGCGTGCAAGAACGGATTGGTGCAGGGACCAATTATCTCCAAATTATGAATTATGAGCACCTGCATGATCACAATTGATGTTTGAAACAAAAGAGTGACTTAGCTGTCGTAATTAGCTAGTGGAAATTAGCCTTAAGCTTATTACAGAGGAAATAATGCTAGACGAATTAAATATTTTCCGTCATTTTTCTTAGTCACATAATGTACAAAATATTCATATCCAATTCAGTGATTGGGCATTCGTATTATAAAACCTGGATAAACTAATGCATACAGTTCACCAGAAGAAACCAAAAATCGATAAAAATCTCTTCTTATAGAGTAAAAATTTTGAGCAAAATCTTTAGGTTTTTTGAAAATAATTTCATAAACCTTTGTTCGAGTAATGTGGGGATTAAAGATTCCATGCTTCAGGAAGCAAGTCCATCAGTACAGAAAAAGTGAGCTCACCATTAACTTTTCGCCAAAAAATTGAATTTAATGTGTTCTGTCCCATATTCATGGGGGAATGGGATACAGAAGTTTAATCTTGTGAAGCAGTCTCTATTTCTTGAGAGGAAAACGATTTTTCTTCGTTACATACGAGTTCTACTGAAGCTCTGCAAGGTGTTATTGCATGTCGGGTCCATCACTGGACGGAGCATGTATGTGTGAGAAATTCAGCATTCAGAGGGAGCCAAGTCTCGTAAATTTCTCGTTCATCTTCTGACTTGCAGTGGATGCATTCACGCAGGCCACATCTAGACCGCAGGAGCGTTTCTACACGTGTACCCGCGAGTGGAGGCGACGTCTACGGCGTCTGGATTGAATGGTTTCGTTGGTGCAGGTGCAGCTCGCACGGTCCCGTCGCAACACGTACGAGGTGTACGAGCAGTGTAGGGTATAGGCATCCTGCGCACTTAGATGAGAGATCAGGGTACGATCATCTCGCACACTGATACGAGAGATCAGGGTACGAGCATCTCGCACACTGGTACGAGAGATAAAAGTACGAGCATCTCGCACGCTGGTACAAGAGATTAGGGTACGAGCATCTCGCACACTGGTACGAGAGATAAAAGTACGAGCACGGCGTACTCCAGTACGAGAGGAGCTGTTCAGATAAAACTGTTCCAGCGATCATATCCAACTAAATTCCGCAAATAGTTTCCGTATTACTTTCATACATACATCAGAAAACTGCTGCACTTCATTTGTAGTCCGCGTGAGCACAACGCATCTCAAATAAACATGCCCAAAATTCACCACTGTTCAAACTCAATCGATTAAATTAAGTTTCAAAGGAATACTTCGTACTGGGAAACTAGATTTTTTGTTCTTTTCGATTTAGTTATAGGCGGATGGATTGCGCTTTTTATTTAACGTTACAGGCTCTTAAAAAGAAACCGTGAAACTGCATCGAAAAAATGTTAGTTTCATCTTTCCGGTATAAACTGCATCGACTGTCGTACACATCTCTCTCCAGACTTCTGCACACGATACCCTTCAAGGGCAAAGCGATTTAAAACTTTACAACGCTTATCTATCCAATTTTTATGCCAAGCCTTGCAAATATTTTTGGGTTGCTCTGTCATTCCGAATTTTGTGGTCTGTGAGCCTTTCAATATTTTTGGAGAGGCTTATCTATTTTACTTTTACATATGAGCAGCCGTTCTATTTTTGGAGGCTGTGGCGAAGGGGAAGTGGAGGGGATACTCGAGAGGAGGACTCGGGGAAGAGGACAGCGCTCAGAGATTCTTTGTTAAATGGAAGGCGCTGCATGAGAGGAGGTTACTTCTTACTTTGACGTGACCAAGCCACAGAACAATATTTAACTTTCAAAATGAACAATCGGAAAGTTAAAGTTACTTAAAAAATTGTTAATAGAAATTATAAAACAAGATGCAAAGTTTCGTAAAATTTAACGGCTCATGCTGTCGCGTGTGGGGAAGGGTCCGACTCGTTTCGTTAATCTCTTAACTTAAAGGTACAGAGTGACTCAGAAAAGCATGAACTCTTGAAAAAACAAATAAAAGCAGAAAAATCCAAACAAAAATATTTTATTGCCAGTAATTGACCCACTACAACTTTTCTTGTGAGAGATCAGAACCCAAATTACCGATCTTGGAAAATTGCCTAGTGAAGATAGCGTCTTTCTTTACTACGCATTTCAAAGGTTCCCATATCTGTGTGTCACCTCGTACAAAGCATGTACGAGTTGCCTACTCTTACTGGTGGATCTGTGAAGCAAACTCCTTTTTAGTATTCAGCCGCGGTCCCGTTTGTTATTGAAGAGCGTCTTTTTTAAAGCTAAAGTGATGAACTAAATTTGATTCAAGTATCCAACCCCACACGTCGTCCATAAAATTTATCATTCCATATAGAAAAACATATTTTAGTTCTATCATTTGCGCATAGCGTGCTAGCTTACATTTAAGCAGGCACGCGAGTCTCTAGCAGTGCAAAGCTTGAAATTGCTATGTATGCTCGGTTTAAGTTATTTTTTCAAATTTAAACATGCTAACTCGTAGAACGTATAAAATTTTTCCGATCACGCATTTCACAGTGAAAACTCGTTGCAAGAGTTAGAAATTTTCCAATTCTCTATTTTTCATTTGTTATCCAGGGATGTACTTCAACTTTTGATCGACATTTTTTTGGCTAACTGATACCTTATGAGCCCCTCATTTACCACCTACGCATTTAAATTAGCTAAGCGTTCGATTATTCTCAAACTAAACTTCTTCAAACCAACGTTTGTCAGTCATTTATTTGAAAATCATATATTTCTGCTCGAAAAAGATTCCAAATATGTACATGTCGATCTCTCGCTCGGAATTCATACATTCATAGATTTTCCCCGTATGAATAGGCATTATTCATTCATTCATTGGGAAGTCATGCCTTCGCTTCTGGACGAGCATTGCAATATTGCTCAGCTAAAATGATGTGATCAGTGATCCGAATTACATGAATTAAAAATTGGCACACAATCAAACGAAAAAATTCAGGACGTTCGTAAAACATACGAAAAAGAACCAGGATGGGAATGAAGCAAAAAAAGCGCGAGGCGAATAAAATCAACATGAATAATTTCTCATCTGGTCCCTTTTCAATCATTTGGGCGGACATGCACCTCGGACAGCGGCCGAGAGAGCGGCGGTTTTAATTTAGCGACGTTGGCCGCCGATATTCGGCCTACAATCACCCACCCTCGACTGCTCTGCAAATATTGGTCGCCGTTATTGAAAGGTAAGTCCGAGAGCAAATAAACAACTTCAATAGCCGGCACGAATTCATTTCAGAATAGTCGAATGCAATGAAATATTTGCCAGCAATTCTCTCAACTAATTTTTTGACGAATCCGCCCAAGTTTTGCTTGAATTTTTCAGCACGAGGGCAGTTTTTCCTTACATAAAGTTCGAGTTTCAATCAATTTTCGGAGATTCCAGGCCGCTCAAATCTAGCGGAAAGTAATCGGTCAGATGTTGGGCCACCGGAATTTCCATGAAATTGAAAAACTTGTCATATACATAGTTTAAAAACTGATTGTGTGAAAAATTGATGTTAGGGAAAAGAGAGAATGCGTGCAATGACAATATAAACCATTTTGGTTTCCTGATTTCAGAAACTTCAATCAAGAACTATGTCATACTGCTAGCGAGTTCTAGTGCTATTAATGAATCACGTCACTACCAAAATCGACTCAGCCAATCTAAATGAACACGTTGGACATTTTGTTCAAATTGGATCAATGAGCGAGAAGCAGATCCCAAGATCTAAACAGAAAACATCCAATTAGACCAATTTGTTTCTTTTTAGAAACAACGCGAAAACTAACCGTGGAACTGCAAGCCGGCTATTGTCGAGACTCGATCCTCAGATTTGAAAAACACTGCTGAGTTAAATCGTTCAAGTCTCGAAACGAACAGGAAATCCTCTCACGAAAGTTTCGAAATCCTTTTAAGGAACTGATTTCTTATTATTTTAAATGGCCCTTACTTTTTTTATTATTTGTCGTAACATCGAACCGATCGTTCGGATTACAAAAAAAATTGCTCGAGTCTGACAGCGCTGGAAAATATTTTGCCGGTAAATTGTAAAGAAATAGTGAAATCCACGTGTGATTTTCTCTTCAAATTGTCATTCATTCACGGGAGTTTACGCCCAAGACAAATACGCTCAGTTATTGTCTGCACGAAGCCATCCTTCACTGACCTGATTTGTGTGACTTGGTCACGTCAAGTGTGTGCATATGTCTGGCGTAATATGATTAAATTATGTCTTATTTCAGAATGCGTGCAAAACTCTTAATTTCCCAATGGAACTTTGGTTCGTCAGTTAACATTTCTTGGGACTCTTTTTAACGTCGTATTGTAGGTCGGTATTCTTCCTTTCAACTAGATTCAGCATGGGTTAGGGCAATGGATTTTAAAGTTGAGAATTGTAGAGTTATATATTTTCAGGAATCATGTACGAGTATTCCTCAAATAAATTTTATATAATTATTTCTAAACCAGTGTGCTTTATCTCGCTATTTCCAAAACCAGGAAACAGGCGTCGGAATATGCCACAACAAAGACCGTTGGATGACAAAGCCATTCAGTCTTTATCTGACAATCATGAAAGAGAGAGACTACATTGGACTTACCAGGTCGAGATATCTTTCACCAAACTGCTCCGCCCAGATTGGGAATCATTCTACAATCTGGAACCTACTCGGTTTACGACGGGTCTGTGAGCCCGTACCACATTGCAGTACATTTGGACGCCATGCAAGCTCACACTATTCCCGACTTCACAATCTGTTCAGAACGTAAACTTTGATCCAACGAAATTCAGCAGTCTATTGTTCAGTGGCTTAGTTGTGCTCCCGCTGGTCTTGGTCGGCCTGACCGGGGGATGTTCGCCTATTTGCATTTTTCTAGTTATTGCTCTCCTGGAGAGCGGTCCGTGAAGCTCTCCTCTCACAGCGCTCCTGGGCTCCTGCAGCGCTCGACTCGTATATCTGCCATTGGCTTGTCACAATTCTGACATAGGATGAATTTTTATGCGTTTCCACCCATAAAATGAATAAAAAAATTGCCTTGGAATTCTAGTGCGACAATAAAGTTCAGTTGTTGCATTTCGACCGAGGATTTCTTTGACAGATTTTGAAAAAGTTTCGCATGCAAACAGGGTCCCTGCGGGTTCGGTTCTGTTGCAGAAAAGGGCTTATGAATCGGAACTCTGTCCTCACGGAGGCGAGAGAGCTGGGCTGTTGATGAGCTGGCAAGGTGGGTAAAATAAACAAAAATAAAAATGGAATTATCGAATAATAAAATGTTACGAGTATAGAGAGACGCAATTTCATTGTCGTTTCTGTGAACATGATAGTTGCGGGTAAAAAAGACTGCTATTAGTTTGTGCTAAAAAATAATTAGTTCTGTGTATTGGCAGAGTTTTGATTAAAATTATTGCGCTGAAGAACTTTGTAAATTTCACTTTTTATCTAATGAAAATATAAAGGAGGATACGGAAATCTTAAAACAGAATGCTGTTATAATATTGCCATGTGCTTTACGTCAAATAATATTAGCAAAACTTGAAGTTGAGATATGAAATTGAAGAATAAATGAAATAAAGCTTTTTCATACAGAAATATTTCGCAATTTTGCTCAATAGTAGGTCACTAAAAGTTCTAATTGGTACAGTAGTACAGATAACTAACTATTTGGGGGAGTTCAAATGTGGTTAAAAAGTGAGTGAGCGATATTGGGCAATTGTTTGTAAAATAATGAATGAAAGCAAGATAGTAAATTGATATCCGTTTGAGTACATCGAAATAACGCGATGCCTAAATGTGACTTGGATATCATATGAAGAAGAACTTGAAGCTTAAAGTTGTAGAATGGTTTATTCGAAGAGGTGATTTTACCACCCCCTTCTCACGAATATAAATGAAAACTGTCCCAGTAGTAAAAACGTCGTGTTCTCAATATAGCAATGATATAAGAAATGGTCATTTGCAAATGCTGAAGATAATATATAAACTGTAGTGTGTGCTGAGTCTGAAAGCACATTTCCAGATCTTGCAGCCAAATTAGCCTGGCTGGTCGTGTTCTAAGGTAAGCCAATTCTCTAAGCAGACACGCTAACACTTGGATTTGATTTTACTGATTTATTAATGTACTTAAAAACTTGAAGGCGAAGATAACCACACACAGCGAAAGTATTTTACTTTTTACTATGATGCAATAAAATAATTAAAACAGTAAGTCAAAACTGAACGTTTTGAAGACCAGCTTCATCCTCGGTAGATAAAATTGTGAAAAATTTAAAACAGAAATTCAGGAAACGAAAAAATGACACTCGCGAAAAATCATATAAATACCTGTGTGTGATGGAAATAAACTGTTCAAATTAATCAAATCCGAGTTATCTTTTGGTATGTATAAGGACTTTAAAATTCTTAAGTCTAAATTACAAGAGGCAGTACGTAAAATTCCAAAATGGTTCTCGATACCAGGCGCACCGCACTGCTGACTGTGAAGGCGACCAGATGAGTGACCGGGTGGCGTGAGAGGCCCCCACCACCAAAGCGGACTCCACGGTCCTGGCCAAACCTAACAAAATGGCAAAGTCATCACACAGACATAGCCCGATGTACACTGTATGTACACAATTAAACTTGTACACAATAGATGACCGCATCTGAGACTTATACATTCTTCATAAACGTCCTTTTCATACTGTGAAGGTACGCCTCAGATTTATTAATTCTAATAAAGTTGGTTCTTTCTTTCGCTATAAAGAAGTACTTTGCTTTTAAGAGAATGTGTTCTTTTCACCGTCGAAGTTTTAATGAACATGTGACTGAAGAGCAGTGACTTTCCTGACTTGATATGTTCGTGTCGATACGTGTGTTAGACGATAGATTCATCTCTTGACGCTTCACACGACTACCTTGTTTCACTTCCGAGTTTTTAGAACGTTTCCATTTCGTGAAATTGCATGCACAGCAGATACGAAGCATTGCATTCGAGTTTCTGAAGCCAGTATTCAAATTTAAAGCTTTCTTGAATTCAGATGTCATCTTCAAGGCTTTGAGCTAGTACATTTTTCTTCTCTACATCGCAGGATTGACATTGAAAGTCAACGCAACTATCAATATCAATAGCGTTTAATATGTACGAATACATGCAGAATGCAAGCAGCTTTTGAGAGATACAATCATCGTAGGTAGATTGAGTTTACTATGTATCGTTATATTTAGTTCACTATTTCACTATTTATCGTATCTCAGACGTCATGCATCGTTTGAAATAAAACTATCGTGGCCACCATGCATCATTCATGTGATTTCAGCTAATTACACACTCGTAAATTGGTGCTTTGCTACAACGCTCCTTGCTTTGCTGCAGATTTCAAAATACGATGGATATTTAACTCACTGCGGTCGGGACAGTTCTCGAACAGGTTGATAAAGGCTGGACTTGCGTTTGCTAGTTTCAATAACCAAAAAGAATAATTTTACCGCCGTTCTATCTTTCACTTGCTCATCGCTTGTGCTGAAGCAGAGTATGAGGAGAAATACATATATATGTCGATATATGTTGTTACGTTATTCGAAGGTACAAATTGTCTAACGAGTATCTATGAAAACATGAAATCAAAACTGCTAACTACCCTTGAAAGTTGTCGTTGAAAGGATATTTCAAATAATTTACATTACAGTTATTAGGCTGGTGTACTTCTAGTTTTCCAACGTGGGGTTGAAACTAGGTCTAGGACAACGAGTTTTAAGAAACTGCCTATTGAGGAAAAAAATCATTATTGAGTCGTGAATTACGTATACCCTTATCTCCTCAAGTTTAAGCATAGATCATCAAGTTCTTTTTCAATACAATTTGTGCGGGAAATATTGGGCAATGAAACATTAGAAATCTCGAATTTTTTAATGCGAGTTTCATCTTAATTAAAAAGGTCACAAAATAATTTTACGCCAAGAGAAAAACGTCACCACAGCAGAATACGATCCCTGATAATTTCGCGGTAAGAGACTTTTTTCAGCGCTCTCGATAGGTGGGAATCGCCTCCATGACGACCTCAAACACTGACACGAATAGTTGGGTCGTCGCGATTTATCGTGCTGAGTTCACCTCTAACTGTTTTTTTTTATTGCTCGAAATTTAGTTACGGTTGCTTCATTGGACATAACGTGAAGAAAACTGGATCGAGGTGGCTCACAAAACTGAATTAATTCCAGGACAAGCGAAAACTAAAAAATTGAGTCAACTGTAGACCCAATTTTACTTTTCAGTGAAGGCGCACGCAGGTTCTCGAACCGAACTCGAACTAAAAGACTTGCAGCGTGGCCGCATTAAACATGAAATGCAAGTCAGTTCTGAGCTGCTTTTCTCGTCAGTCTTTTTTGCGAAAATAAGCAGCATTTGAGGCCCTTCGTTTTTAGATCGTCTCTCTCAGACAGCTGCCGATGGAACAAGGCTTGCACAGGATACCCGATGTGCGCTGCAGAATTTACTGGCATATCTTAGTGAGCGGTTGAACTAATGTTTAGGCTGATTCTAAGAACAGGATTACTTGAATTATTTTCTTCGGTTGAAGCACATGCTTTCATTGTGAAGTACAAATTTCAAATAAAAATTAGGAGCTCATAGTCAACACACCTATTTTTTTTACCGTGGTGTCTTTTGCGATATTTAAAAAAAAAAGTCAAAATGATGTCAACATCTTTATCGAAATTTTGACCCTGACTTACATATATCAACCTAAGGAACCATAAGCAGCCGATGATCGTGATTTCGTTAGGCAATATTAGATCAGCTGTTCCTGAAATGAGGTCGATGGCTGATGCCAAATTTCTCAAGTCGTTGTCATAATTTCCTCAAACAATGAAACCCTCACCGTATCACACGTGTTTAGTACAACGCTGATAGTACCGAACAATAAAACCCTCGCAGTACCACTCGTGGGCCCATAAGTTGGCTCACAATTATGATAGCCCAGGATTACCTCATTCGCAAGGCGAAAATACTGCGAAAGTAAAAATAGAACGCAGTAAGTTTTTCCTCTGACAGTTCCCTAACTGAAATATGGAAAGGAATGGCGCTTTTTTCGGTGAACTCATACATCATCTTTCAAGGAACCGTATCTTATGATATATATTTTCTTGACGAAATGCGGTTTTTCAATACTTTATTGTGTGTTCCCTTTAGAACTCTCATCATGAATTCCAAAGAAACATTTGAGTGTTTACAGTTAAGCTGATACGGTGATTGGAATAGTTTAGTTCATTCTCTAGCTTAAAGTCAGTCATGAATAACTCATTATCTTTTATTAAGCATTGCTCTTGACTTTGCGAGTTATCATCTACTCATTTCTTTTCATGACTGTGGTCATATCTGAGATTCCAACTTTCCATATTGCAATTTGAATTGAAAAGCTTGTTCGCGTATATAATATTTTTGGGTTGCCAAGCGAGCCTAGGAAGAGTACAAGCATCATGGACGATTGGTTCGGAATTGTGCGTGCCCAGAGCCCGATATATACAGCTTCAACCTAGGCAGAAATTGCCGTGTACACCGAATGCTATCGCTGCAGCTAATTGGACGACAGGCTATGCGTGACTGCTCTGTAAAAGATGTGTCAAATCTGATACCCTTGTTGATTCCAAATTAAAAATTTTGCACGCTGCTCGTTGATATTTCAGGAAACAATTCACTGCTGAAGATAATACTGCATTGATGCTGGAACACACACATCAATTTATTTTTAAAATTTCCGTTGAAATAAGTTTACCCTTAGCAACAAGTGTTGTTGAATTTCAAGCCTTGAAACAGACATCCGTTCAGTGATTAGTTAACAAATTGAAGTGCCGATCGTAGCTGCTTTTAAGACTTCCTGACAAGCATATATATAAAACAACATATATATGCTTGCTTGGGTGCCGTAATTGATACTATATTAGTAGGGTTCATTTTTTATGCTAAGTATGCCTTTTCTAAGAAGTATTTGTTCTGTTAACGATATGAAACGAGGTAGTGATCACATATGAAGACAAATTTTACTTGATTAATAATTCATCTGCAAACATTCTTTAATGTATGGCTTAGGATGGCACCTCTTCCATAGATGTTCAGTAACATTTCGGATAAATTTTTCCGCATTCCGACTCCAATTCATGGCAATAAATTATTCATCATAATTGCTTGCACATCTTTCTTCAATTCAAAAATCTAAAACTGATGTTTTCGAACAGCTTTGAAAAACATTTCGAATCCTGTGCTTGAAGCCTATCACATGAGCACGCTAGCGGGCAGTCTAAATAGTGTCAAAAATGTCTCATGACCAAAAATTCCTACGACACTAAAGTCAGAGATTGCAGAGTCTATGTCAGTAAGTGCAATGCATTGGGACTAGCAGTGCACCTGTTCACCCCCCCAAAGTGAAACCGTACCATCAAATAACAGTGAAAGCAATTGAGACAGAGAAAGCGCGTCAGAGAGTTAAAGCACGTGAATGGAATTATATTAATATGAATTAATACGTGATGATTTGAATGTGACCAAAGTTCTTCAGTAACTTAGATAGAATGTGATACTAATTCAGCACTTTTGTCACGTCATCAATGAGTTGTACGATGCCCCATCAGAGGCGCCATGAAGATGATGTGAGCGACACAAGGCATTTTATCACGTCATTGTATACCAAATGCTCTAAAACAAAAAATCAGACGGAATTAATAAATGCAAATGTATTTCGTAACTCAACTCTTAACTCTTAATTTCGTAGATTTTAACAAAGTTCAAATTCTACGAAAAAGAGTATTTCATGAACCGAAGAGCGGTTGGCCTGTATGCCTGACTAGCAAAATGGTCTTCGTATATTGTGTGTGTTTGTTCGTATGCCGAATGCGCAAATTTTTTTTTAAATGCTTTACTAAACACGCTTGAATCTCTAACGTTATTTACACTTTCATTTTCAATCCAAGTAATTTCAATAAATCTACGGTATCTACTACACACATTCAAGTACACCTATGACACTCGTTTGCGCAGGGATTCAGACGCTATCAGCTGAGTGCCGCTCTGAGAAAACTTTGTCAAACCCGACTTTAAACTGTGCCATCAATATCATCTAATAACTCTTAAAAATTTTGCTAAAGTATTGTACTCCTCCAAACATCACACGTACTCCAAAATGTGTTGAACTTAATTCAATTAATTTTTTGAAGAAGTTTGACTCAACATCAACCGTGAAAATTAATACTGCAGTTAAAAATACGCAACTTACCTTGGAATTTTGAATTCAAGGTCATGATGCAAAATATTCTAATGTTGTGTTTCAGAGAATTAGTGTACAATACAAATAATGAGAAAAAATCTTATCTGCCAGGGCAGAGAGGTATTGAACAGGGATTAACCAACAATGCATTTATTTTATATTCCTGAGAAATAAAAATGCATTAACCAACATGCATTTATTTTATATTCCTGAGAAATAAAATTTTCTGACCGAAAATGATGCTTAATTTTTGTTGCAAAAATGCTAATTAGCTTAATTAATCAATACTTGTCCAGTTTTCCGACTATTTAGGCACTGTTGTAACCCAATTTTTTCATTATTTTACGTAAGGACAGACAATAAAGAAATATTTTATTAATACTTCACCAATATCACTAACATTTACCATAAAACACTGGAAATATATTAACAGCAGATTATTACAGTTCGTATTTTTAGGATTATATATGGGAAAAAAATCATAAAAATCACTAGATTTTATTCAAATTTATGATAACATATTCTACTCTAAGAAATTCAACTTGTGGGTCTCTGACAACCATTTCACGGAAAACTTCCATTTTTATACAACGGCTTAGGAGAATTGAGTGACCAAAGCAGTAATCCAATGCCCACCGAGCGAGACCTTCAGAAGTTATGAATTTGACAGTGGAAGCTCGGTAAAATCGCATAATGACCACTATGTGCACACCAAACTATTGCAATTGAAAACTGAGTTATTCTGAGCCAAGTGGCTGAATTGTAAAGCTCAAAATTATGATACAATTTTCTTAAGGATTTAAAATACTTGGGTCCAACAGCCGTAGAGCGGAGTGTGAGTCAAACGTACCATACTTTCATTAATGTCACAATGGAAACGGCAGCCCATCCGCAAATTGGTCCAATTTCAAATGTTATGCGAATTTTTTTGTAGTGCTCTTAGATGAGAGTAAATGGAGTACAAGCGCCAAAGAGCTCCTACTGATCACTGAAAGAAAAAAACTAATTTGGGAACAAATAGCCAAAAAATTTAATGTGAAAACCGGATTGTAGCCTAAACTACATTATTTGTTTCTGATTGAGGAAAACTTTCACACTACGAAAGGAAAAATCTGGTTCAAGTTATGCACTGGAACATATTTTATATTCCTCCGTGTATGTATAAAACAGCAGTAAAATGACGGCGCTCAGCCACAATATGGAGTATCCTAAAGGCAACTTGACACTCTTTACGATGAAAATCAGTAGGGTTAAATGAATTGATTTGATTTTCTATGCTATAGTATGAGATCAAATGATGCTTGTAATTTAGGTAAAAGTTTTTTCCGAGTAATATTTGTCACGTCGGTCATTACTGGCTCTTGAGCTACATGGTGGCGAGAAAAGTTTAATGTGCAGTTTGACCTCACCCTGCCATACTTTCATAGGTCTGAGTGGGAAATCCCAAGAGGCATAAGGAAGTTTTACTAATAATAATGCGTGATTATTTATAGCAGTAATAATCTGCTATTCAAAATGTTTCACCAACGAAAAAAACACAACATGCAATTGTCACAAAACAAGCAGTCGTAAGTCATTATTTGTCATGTAAAACAATCAGGTCTATAAAGTCTACGGTGTTTACTACCAGTATTTAAGTAACTTTGATGCAATTGTGCTCTTAGATGAGAGTAAGTGGAGTACAAGCGCCAATGTTATTTCATTTAACAATGTTATTTCTTCCCAGATATTCTTTTCTTAAAAAAGTTATTTAAAAAAAGAGGAAATACTATTCAATGAGGTTTATGATGTGCTGTACAAAAGCTTTTGAAGTCTAACGAAATATGTTTTAATTTAATTCTCACGAGACTGTGTATCGAACTCATCAATGACTTCCTCATCACAGAATCGCAAAGAAATTCCTCAATTATGAAGCCTATATTCATTTAGGGTTACCAAATAATTGAGATAAACATGACTTTAGTTTTTTATTGTACTAATTCATAAGACTTACGTTAAGATTGGCACTTTCAGTAAGCCAGCGGGAGGAGGCCACATATTATACAAACTATTTACTTAATATTAGGAAAATTCCAATCAGACTCAAGCTCAATATTGGGGGTCCCCACTAAATGGAGGCCCATAGGTAAATTTATGAACAGAAATGGGGCATTTCCCTTCAGCGCACACTATAGATAATGACCTAATAATTAACTACTTATTCATCTTCCACGGGGTATGTGATCCTTAAACATTGTTGAATATATACAACATTACAAACCATACCCCTACTCGAATCTGTGAAAACAAAAATTCCATACTATAAACAAATGGATTATGAACAAAGTTGAAATTTCTTCTAGTATCATTTGATGTGACGACTTCCCCTTCTCGTCAGGGAATGAAACAATAAAAAAAGAATAACACTTAAAAGCTGTTGTAAAATATGAGAGCTCGTACCGAAATGCCTGCCTCCTAATGAGCTCATTTTTTAAGGGTATGAAAATATCGACAGTTGAAATGTTTTACGCCCGAGGGCAGTTTCGCGCAGAGCAGCTGTCAGTGTCATCGCTAGGCTCTGCTGCCCGCTCCCATGACTCATTTACTGAGCCTCACTTCTACAGGAAAGAGAGAAATGGGACTTTCAGTGTCTAGTGGGCTACCTCAAAATGCACAATCAATGACTAAAGATTCAAAACTCGGCGTAAAGGTCATGATGGAAACGTAATACGGGCATGCTTTGAGGAAACCTGAGTTGACATCGTGATACTATATGGATCAAATACATAGATCCTCCATAGAATCCAAGATAAATTGTAAAGGAATGGGCAAAATTACTGAGGGATGAGGATGATTTTGGGTTCAAACAGCATTGAAGAATATTATCTTACATGCGTCAATTGACGTTAATTTGAATAGAAATTCATAAATATCATATAGATTTGAAATCTAAAGTCGCAATTGCGCTCAAACATCGCATGGTTATCAAATGACAAAATTTGCTTTCACCTCAGATGACAAGAAAATCGAAACGAGAAAATGTTTTGCGATTGCGTGAACGTTTCATGAAAATCGTCGCTTTGTAGCAACTTCAAGCCGACTGAAGCAGAAGATCATGCCATTAGTATTCCGCAGGCATAAGCATACTTTTCTTGTATACTTAAAAAATGCTTTCAAATCAACGCACAGCCCTCAGTCGTAATTAGGAAAGCTCAGATAAGAGCCCGATAAAATTTGAATTATTGGTGTCACAATTGCTACAGCAATTACGTGTAAAACAAGACATAGACATTTGCTAGAAAAATATTCCGGGTTTGACTTCAGTATTAGACAAAGATATCCAAACTACGGGATATTTAATTTCAATTTTGTTCGTAAAAATTCCTTAGAAAATGTGTTTTTCTCCTCCCAGAATGAATTTCTAAATCAGAGTTAGGAGTCATCTCGAATTTTTCATTCGTGTTTGAAGGAAAAAATTTAAGGGCATGTTTCTGTCACAAATCCTAAACTTGAAAAAGAACAAACGTTTGTATTCAAACTACTAATGAACTTCTTAATCTCCATCATTTAAATGTAAACAAATATTACTATCAATTAGAAAATGGTGAAATATTCAACACCTACATATAATAATGGTGTAATCAGACATTTATTGTAATATGGTATTATCTCACACAGTAAAAACATAATTAGAAAATGTTACCGACAGAACTGCGCGGCGAAATTAATTTTTAGTTCTCGGGAAAAATAACTTTTTTCAAAGAGAATCTACGTCGTATAAATTGACATGAGTGTTCTGCCTCGACAAGTGAGAGAAGAGTTGTCTATGCAGCCGAACGAATTTGGTCCACTCTGCCTATCTTTCATAACTACATCTGTGAAATATCACAGAAGATAAAAACTTTACAACGCTTCATCACGTTCTTGATATTTAAATTAAATTATTTATCAAAAACCAACATTCATAACAAACTCTACTCAGAGCTGCAATATTATTTACAGTGAAGGATCGATCACTTTTAGTCTACGTTATTAACTATTAGTATATCGCTGCAGAATATTTATTTGTCAAAGTGTTGCTTCGAGATCAATTGAACCCAAAATAAACACGGGTTATGAATGATAATTCATGATAATTCAGATTGTGGTCATGAATTGCTTGTTCAAAAAATCGAGTTAATTACAGCTAAAGGAACTTGGGCAAAAACGCTTTAGGTTTTCAAAACTGAGACCCCTTTTTCATTCGGTATTGAAAAGCCAACAAATTGAACATGCAAGCTTTGCTTTTCACGTTACTTTTTTCAAATTTCAATTGAAGTTGGAGTTTCAGTCAATGTGAAAGGAAAATTATTTATGTTAGTAATTATTTATGTTTTGTATTAAAAACTTCCTCGGCGACTACAATTAACTTAGGTTGTGGACTTAAAAGTGATGCTAATGATTGAATTTGTTCATTAAATATGCTGAAAAGTTAAAGCACGCGATACACTGATAAATTTTCTACTCGCATTCAAAATACGCTAAGGGTACAAACACACTCATAATAGTAAATTAGCTATTTATCTTGTGTGGAACATGTTGCTTATAAACAATATTAAAATTATTTTTATTATAATCGATGACATGAGTTCGATTTCCAAAATATAATCATGGAATTAATCACTCGTGGGTCACAGAGTATAAACTCTTAATACTCTAACTTGACATGATGACGCCACGTTTTCACGGCAGACCCTCAAACTAAAATGAGAAACAACTTCTCTAGAAATTTCGACGTAGAGAAAATCCCGAGAAATATATGCCGAGATTGTGTGGTTATTCTTGCAGACATGTATCGACTTTTGTAATACGGATGATGATGGAGCATAAAGATTTTAAATATGTAAAGGTGATCAATTCTCTTAGAATATTCTACGTTCAAATCCAATACAATTAGAGAAACGCCCAAGCCGAGATCAAACCTGAGGGTCTACCAATGTACGAAAACAAGGATAATAACCATTCACACCACACGAGCTGTGTTCTTGATTGAACTACCTTTCAATTATTCCTTCCTAATAAAGGAAGAAAATTTAGTCGGCAGCAACTTTAAAATGCAGTCCGTGATCGTAGAATTATAATTAATATGCCCTAGCATTGCGAACGATCGTGAAAAATATGCGAACTTTCCGGGAATTTTCATTTACGCTCTGAAATGGAATAAAATGGGCAGTGTATCAGCTAAAGCTCGAGTGTTTATTAAGAGATGAGTTTCGCTTTGGGCACAACTCGCTGAGAAGAATTCTAAGAACGCTGGAGCACCACGAGAGCGACTGGGTGCTTTGCTATGAACAGAGTTCCAAGCAAATATGTTTATAACGAATAGGAAAGAACCATAGCCAGTATTTCTGGTGGAACGCTTGTCAAATAGCTCTGTGTGTACGTAGAAAAGTCTTCAAATCTACTCTACAACTCTATCGTCTTCCTCTACACTGGTTTATTATGCTAGAGTACCACTCACATATATATTCCTCTGTACTCCAGTGAAGAGAATTATATTACTATGTACTAATCCTCATTCTCCTCATTTTCCCTTATAGATATAAAAAGAAAAGAGAACCATTTGATGACAAATAGTTGTGTTTATTCTGCGGAATCCTAACCTGTCAAAAAATCCTAGGTCCATGTCTGCCAGAACCAGATTTCTTCTGATTTTTTCTGCCCCGTGCCCGCTCTTTGGCTAGTCGTTGGATAATTTGCGTCCTTATTACATTGCTTTTTTGGCCGGTATTTCGGCGAGGTATTTTGCTCAGGCAATCTGCACATGAACCTTCATTTCCTCACTTCTCTCACTTTTGCCTATTTCATGTTATTAAAGCATCATGCTGATGTGCAAACAGACATGCCTTGACCTGCAAAGAAAGGAGATTCTGTGAGATTATTCTAGTGAAATACTGTAGTTGTTGCTAATGAAATTTTTGACAACAATTCACATAGTTCTTCTGAAATTTTGTATCTGTTACTGCTTTTCGCGTTGAAAATACTGGTAAATGAGAGTTAAACTTATTTTTAGCTTCATGATTTCTGAAAAGAATTTACAACTGAAAGACGTTTCATCACTACCCTTTAGCTAGAAAGTCCTGTTTATCTTTCAGCATTCAGGATCTGTAATTCTGAGAAGAATTTTATGGTCCTATCATTAATCATCAGAATTTTTACAGAGAAGTCTTACTTTACTAACAGCACTGACATAAGGATTGGCAACTGATTTGGGCTTAAAAATCGAAAGACCTCCTTTATGATGCGTAAGTACTGTAGAGCTAAGGTTTGATATTCAGCGATTGGTTTAAAAATATGAAATTTCTAACGAGGGTACTTTGGGATGCGAGCTGATCTTTCTGGAACAAGCTTCAACAAACGCATTACGGTAGTCCCGTACGCAAAACAGCACTGCTTCTTTTCATGACCAACTATTTCAGTGCGTTAGTTATTCCATGCATTATTTTCAATTTAGGAATTCTACAGATCAATAAGACTTTATTCTTTAGCCGTAGCTAACCGAGCCGTGCGTAGATTTTACCAACTGCTCTTTGTTTCCCACGTACAAAAAAATGATTATTTTACTTGTTTATTTGGTTAATCACTTTCGTACACGTTTCTTAATGCTTCTTGTCGTCTCATTTGCTGGAGCTAACGATGGATTCGTTGGCCAAACATGTAATTGTTAAGTAGAGGCACATTCTCATTTTTTTCATTACGTCCTTGGTTGATGCGAAAGACAGCACACCTTGCGGTCCTACAAACACTCTTCTAAAGAGAAGCTATAGATCTAGTTGAATTATTTCCTGTAGTGGAAAATAGACTTATGATATTCTTCATTCTTGATGAGATATGGCATTGAACCTACGTAGCAGCCGATCAACACGAAAAATGCGGTTCGTTCCAGTTGTTATATTTAATTCTATATATTTAAGAGCCTAATTAGCGTATAATTCAAGGTATAAAATTGTAGTCTTGACTTAAAGGATAGAGATTGTTGATATATGTACACTGCACTGAGCTTCCTTCTCGGACAATGGCAGAATTTCATTGCACCGTGAGCTATCAGTTTGCACACTGGTGTGTCAAACCGTTGTGGTTCAACCGAAAATGAGTTCTTTCTATTACTCACTAATCTGTGAAAATAATATCCCACCCTCTGTTCTTCAAAGTAAAGAGCGGAGTTACAATGAGCTGTGAGCAGAATATGCTTTCTCAGTTCAATTTCCACATTTTCACGAGCGCTGCAACATCTTTTTGCACTTTGTTCATCCTTGAAGGCGCTCTGGCGAGCGAATCATTACGACGGCAACCAAATGACAAAGATTCGTTCAGGGGCTGTCGCGTAAATCTACGGCGGGGACGGACCGCTCCAAATGGGTCTACTAAATTATTCGATGCAAATCAGCGAGTCGCGGCGGACGTTATTGCGCCCCCTGTATCTGTTGACAGTTATTGCGCCAGGTCAAAGTGATTGCACCAAATTATATTTCTTGCATCAGCGCAGAAATATTGCGAAAGTTTCTCTCGTACGTAATTGGGGAAATTGTACGTCTTGAAGGCTCGTCAGAAATGTGACGAGTTAACTTCCTCCCCTCACGGGAGTCTGTGAGTTGCTTGCAAATGCTGTGATGAAATTAATTACGAGCCGTCACTTTGAAGAGCTGTCGCTATTGTGTCATTATCTGAAAATGTATCGGTTAAAGATCTTTTAGAACTTTGGGGTCACAACAAATATACGATACCGCGTGACTTAGATTGGAGAGAACTAGCGCTAAAGAATGCAAAGTCAATAATTAAATCTCTTGAATGAAAGAACTGAGAAGTCTTAACTTCTGTTTAAAGTGAGTTCATTTCATAACTACTCTGACCCGTTGTGGAAATAATTCTTGACTAAAGAAATATATTTGAGAGCATATTTGTTGGGCTCACTAATTAAAATACTTATACTGTATTCCTATTTCTTTGGCAAATTAAGTTCGAACAGAGTATTCTGCTGTGCAAAAATGAGCTCACCATATAAAAAATTAATCACCTGCTACGGGTGTGGTGGAGGACTTACACGGACACTTATTATGACAGCAAATATGCTCGGCATTGGATCTAAAAGAGTCTTAATGTACACCTGGTCGATTTTAAACTACTTTTGCAGAAACTCATCTCGGAGTAAGGCCACAGTACGTGAACGATCTTTTAGACGTCGAACTTGCCGTTCTGCGCGGTTGTGGTCTTGTAAATTTTCTATTGGGCTTTTGTCTGGGGATTTAGCTCGCCCATCTAAATGACTGACGCTTCCTCAATGACTGTCATGCCAATGAATGACATGCAAAGTTTTGCAAACCTGGTGCACTCGGGAGTTGTCATCCTGAAAGATAGGCAAAAGATACACCTTTCTTCATTCAGATACTGTGCAAATGGCCAAATTTGTTTTTTTAGCAGCTTAATGTGGCTATGTTGGCTTAGTTTGATGGATACCTCAACTAAAGCACTCACTTCTGTGTAGTTGAAACAAGCCCAGAACATGGGAGACTCTCTTCTTCCCTTGTATCGCCCCTTGCACCCAGACTTCGTTGAAGGCTTCATGAAGTCTTTGTTGAACACGACGGCGGACATCATTGCAATAGAGCGTGCTTCATTTGACTACATAATACTTCTCCACTCCTCTAACGTCTAATGTGCTTTAGCTCAGTTTAAACGAGTGAACTTGTGGGTGGGAGTAAACATCGGCCGTTTACGAGCCACTTTGTTCTATATATCCATTGCATTGAGTTCCTTGCGAGGAGCTCATCCGGAAACAACAGGAGAAAAGCCATCAATGACGTTTCACAGCCTCGATGCAAAGCAGTTCTGATCAAAAATTCAGGACTCGAAGCAACGGTCCTTATCGGTTAGAATTTTTCCCGACCACAATTATGCCTTGAATTACCGTATGAACCTGATTGTTTTCATTGTTGGAAGACCTGCATAACAGAGCAGCATAAAACAACACGGAATTTCACTACTTCTTTCACCGAATGTCCCTTAGCCCGCTCAAGTGCAAAAGCCCCTTTTTGACATTCCGAGTCGTCTGTTTTTCATCCCATCGTTTGGAGCAGCCAAGAAACAAGTCTATACCTTGCCAGCCCTGAGTGAAAACTGATGCCTGCACAGTGCTTGAATACAACCTATACTTCGGTCACAACTTTAAAACTGACTGAAGGACGTACTACATAAATAGAGCTCGAAAAACAATAGATGACTAATTTTTTGTTCAGAGAGCATGTTAAATACTATAATCCCAATATAGGTAATGTTGGCATGAATGAATCAATAAGTAATTTTAAAAATTTTCTGCTTCATTACCTCGCCTTACTGAATATTTTGATCAGCAAACTGACAATTACTCTAACCAGCAAACCTGTGATTCAAAAAGCAAACTTTCAAACTGCCGGACCAACAGGCCTGCTAAAAAATTTTTGAGTAACTTGACCAACGGACTAATAAATAAAATTCTAGACAATCTGACCAACAGACTAGCAAACTTTCAACCAGAACGACAAACAGACTAACAAGCAAATTTTCAAACAGGTTAACCAGCTAACTCTCAGAGAAATATACGAACAGACTGGTAAGTAGTCTGAGTAGCAAAACACAGCAGTACTCTGAGCCGCAATGCAGCACAGAGGCCGCGAACCTTGCGAGTGCAAACTCCTGAATTACTTCACGTGAAGATACCGCTCAGAACGTGAATGCATTAGTCCCTGGCGACGCCCGCCCGCTGTGCGAACCTTGAGCTCGGATTCACAGTCCGTTCTACGAATCGGGACGCCGGCATACAGGGTCGGGGCAGTAATTTGTTTCGCGAGCTTTATTTTCAACAATGGAGAAAGCTACTCTTTCAAACATTTAGTCGATAGGAAAATGCATAAAAGTTTACTGCATTTTTAGGTCCAGCATTAACGGATTGCACACGGTGGGACAAGTGGAATAACAGCAAGTTCTTATTTGTATAAATGTTAGTTTTTAAAAAGTAACTGAAGAATAGCTGAGAATGTGAGAAATAATATTTTTAATTGGATTTATCAACTAGATTTTAGTTACGTCTTTGGTGATAAAACTTTCTTTTTTCTCAATGGGTAAAAACAGAAATAAAAACTAATGTACATTTTTGCCCCAATAAAATTTCTCATCATGGGCAGAATTTTATTCCTTCTGTAAACAGTATCTAAGTTCTGAATCACAGTAGAATAAAATGTAAAATTAAAATAAAATATGTTTACCAAGAAACATTGTTCAATTTAACGTGAAATATTTGTTAGGCTACCTCTTATGATAACTTAGGCACAACAATTGATTTTCATCCATCATTAATTCTTAATTTTGGGAACAACAACTAATTTTGATAATGGCATAAAAAATTCAAGTCATAACAATCCACCTTCACCCTCGGCTACGTGAAAATAACTTTCAATCGTGAAGGAGTGCAGGCGCTACCCCAGTCTAAATTTTTCGCAGCGTTTTCGACAAATTTATGAAATGATTGGGATAAACACAAATGTGGGTAAAATTACAAATAACGTTTGCATATGCATCAGACAAGTTAGGCTCGGTACATACATAGCCAAGTGCACCACATGCTGCTAGGTCATCTTAAATCAAATGACTACACTTGCTTCCATGGCTATTCTCCGACAACTACACTTCGATGATATTTATTTGAGTCTTTCGTTCATATTGCACGTTGAAGGTTTAATATAATTGACTTTGCGTCGTGTAATACTTAATTGCATAAGAAAAGTTGTGCTGTTTTATTGTTGTGAATATTGAAAATGCACTCACATTCACAACTATATTATTATCGATCGCATTATTTGTAGCTGTCAAGTAGCTACTTTAGAGAACGATTTTTTTAAATCGCAAATTGCTTTTTCTTTCTACGGGTCCCCGTGGCTCAGTGTAGTCGTTCGGTCTGATCGATGTTGTAAAATGCTGTAACAAGGTTACAAAATTTTTGTTAAATACACAGTGATAATTTGATCATATGGAGCCTGAGAATGTATATGCAAAACAGCAACGTGATGTGGAGAAATCAATTGGTCGTTATGTTATTGTCTGACTCATCTTCCCACATTTTTAGAGTTAGTAATTCGCATTTTGCATCAAAGAATGAGTAAATTTTGCGACCCAGGAACGTCGAAGTGACTATCAATATCGCTGTGCGATGTGAAGAACTAGATTGTAGCTATGTCAATGAATCATAGTACAGCTTTTCCGCTCTATGATGTATAAGACAACACTGGTTAAGTACTAGCTGATATTAAATATTGAAAAGCAGTGACGATCTATAGTTATGGTACAGTCCAGACTGGTAATAACATTCCTCAACTTTTCGAAAGCGAAGCCCCTCAGACAGGCTGTTAATAATGTCCCTTTGTAGATGCGTTGAGAGAAACTCCCTCTTTATCTTTGATTTTACGCTTTTTTGAATATGTTGTAGAGAATTTGCTTGGTCTCGAGCTATCAAATTCGGTACTATCTGAAGAATTTTCCTGTTACATTCCGATGCAAGCATTCCTTTATTACACATTCTTCGGGTATATGATAAATGCTGTGTATATATAGTACTAATGGGTCAGTGGGTGTAAGTGTGGGTGTATGCAAGTATGTGTGGAATACATGTATGTGTGCATGGGTGAAATGATTGAGTTAGGATTTACATACGTTTTTAATGAGAATATCTGTGTTTTTCATTTAAGTTTCGTTATTAAAAGCTTCATGTTTTAGAACTGACACTTTGTATTTTTTTCAGCACTGATGACGGAAGCTCAGTACTCCAAAAGGTATGCAAAAGAATTTTGATTAAAGTTGTTCCCAATTACGTTGGTTCTTCTTTTTATCTATGACAAATATTATTAATTCTACGATCCTTTGATGAGAAAAATTCCTACAATGTGTCTAAGCTGTGCACATCCTGTAGCAGAGTCAGCTTGCAGCCGGTGCCCGGATAATGACCGAGATACCATTACCCCAACAAGACCCCTGTGTGTGGGGGCTGCCGAGCTGGTCTAAATATAAGGCAGGTTTTGCAAGGCCCGGTTACCAAAAAGCCTCGTTTTTCATTAGGGAGTCGGCCGTGTTTGCTTTCTGCTGCCCTAGGCCTCGAGGCCTGCCATCATGAGAGGGATGGCAGAGGGTGAGGAATGAAGGAAAGATTAATGGCAGCAATGCAAGAGACACTGAAGGCAAGAATTGCTGAAGCGGACCAATAGTGAGGAGACTAGCGCGTAAGTTAGTGCATGAAGAAGCGCTGTGGGACTATTGGAGGGAGTGAAGTGTACGCTGAGGAGCGGCTCTGGGAGGAATTTTGGGCCGTGAGAAGTTCAGAAAATCAGCGTGAGGAAATATAGCATGGAGTTATGGACGGTGAAAGCAGACAGAAGAAAGAAATTGTAGCCGAAATAATAGGCTAAAGAAGTAGGAGAATGGTTGCCTTCAGTCCCGTTAGGCGAACGATTAAAAAAAAGTCAAGCTTCGTATTCTCACCACATGCTTCTTTTATTTACAATTTCATTTTTGCAGCTTATAACAATTATACTCCACAGTTATGAATTGCTCTGGCAGAGACCGAGAAGTTTTTCAGCTATTCTTGTCGATGGAACATTGTCCGCTTTGGAATCAGTGCGACTTCATTTTTCGACTGGATTTGCGGGCGGTATTTTGCGGGCGGCACCTCAAGCTCAGCAGAGTTGCAGTTTTTTGCTGTTTTTGATACTGGGCATCCATCCATTTCCTCGCAAAGGAGTATATTTTTTGCCAATACGTAAAATATCGTCATTCATTTTCTCATGATGACCAAACACTTTCAAGTAGCACAGCATTAAGATATCAGATGCGTTGACGTTGATCTCAACGATTTGCAAAACTTGTAGGAACTTTGATTGAAAAACATTACTGCGAGTGCAACATTGAAAAATTTAATCAATTTTCCTACAATTTTATTTTTTGAGAAAGTTACTACTTCATTGGAAAAGTCGTAATTTTGAATTATTCAATGCATTTTCACCGGATCATAGTTACATCGTCCACGTGCAGTTCTGAACTCAGAGTGCCCTGCCTCTCCTGCTGCACCGCGTCTGAACGAGGCCTGGTGCTAGAGCTGGGGTCCTAGTGCTGGAGCTGGGAGTCCCAGTGCTAGAACTAGGAATCCTAGTGCTGGAACCATGAGTCCCAGTGCTGGAACTGGGAGTCAATGAACTAGAACTGATACCTCTGTACCTGGTGACGCCCACAGCAAGTTTGAGGCAAGGTAGGAGTTGTACTAGCAAAAAAATTGTAAGAACTTTTACGCAGAAGTAGAGTTAGACATTTCAATTCCGTCGCAAGAATAGAAAATGACAGAGGCTTAAGGTAACTTATTTTTTATGTTACTAGCGTACAGAACTCCATTTGGTTAGTTTTTAATCTAAATGTGTGTTGGAAATGTTCAACTGATGATAATGCCATCTATGTAATAGTAAAAATATGGAATGTTTTGTATTTCACACATTAGAGCAATAATTTAGGGTAAAACTGAAGAAATTCTTGTGGAAATCGGAAATGACTTATATACAGAAGTTCTTTCACTGTAACATTGATTTAAATTTTTATGAGTAAAGTAGAAACTATATTATCGTTCCACCGATTCATAATTTTTTAATATATTCTAGTTTCAAACACATTTCAAGGACCACAGTACATACCTGTATGTACATACATTTTCATTACCAGACATGTTCTAGAAGAAGTTTTCCATTGCGCACTTCTCTATTTTAAATACAATTATATATATAGTTATTATGCATGCAAATATTTGTACTGGTGATTCCAAAAAGCGAATAAATTTTCTACACAAAGTGCACTTGATGAACTAACGGGCTTCGGGAATTAATGGTGTTATTAAATATTTATTGACACCACACGGTTCAATAAACAAACGAGTTCGCTTCAACGCACGAGTTATCAATTCTTCATTCAAGGCTACAGAGCAAAATTTCTTTCGAATAAATTTAATCAAGTAACGTTCTTCCAGTAAAATCGCTTACGTAGTATCTCGCTTTTAAATGCTTTGTACTTCTTCGTTTCAATCATGAACCTTTGCTAGGCAGGTAAAGAAATGGAGAAATGATGAGGGTTCCTTAACCACGATTATAGATGTCCAGATGACACCCAGGACTGCGATACAGTACGTTAATATACGTAAAACGACGACTAAAAGAGTTCATCAAGCAGGCAAGATCAAAAGCTCGATATTAGAACTTTTTGATTAGACCAGACAAGCTTTGAAGCACAGGGAAGCAAGCTCTGACGGAAATTATTTTGGCTCGAAAGCTGGCAGAATTAGAAGAATATTGCACAAGCTACCATGCTCCTGATTTGTTGACAGATTAAAAACTTGCGTACCTTCGACGCAACATTCGAAAATTGTTCTCTTCAGTAAAACCCAATGCAGAAATAATAATTTCCTGAACAAGTCAGTGAGTTGAAACGTATTAGAAGAGGTGAGAATCACATTAGATAAGAATTTATAAGCAAAGGAACCGGCAACGTGATTCACTAGCTGTGTCGAACCTTTCGAAGAACAGCTTTGTCGCTTGCCACCTCTGTGGGACGCGCACTATGGCCCATACAATAGAGGCTCAGGCCGGTAGGTAGGGGCCAATAATTTAATATATTTTATAAGAAACGTTGACTTAAAGATTTCTCAAGGTTATAGTGAACTTAGTGTTCGAGGGTTTTTAACTCTACTTATAAATATTAAGCAGTTATGCACGACAAACTTTGTCTCATATATTCGAAAAAAAATTCTTCGTGTTAAGCGAGGTATTTGGTTTTTATCTATTAGATACGCGTCGTTACCCCAAGACAATTTCAACAAGACAAATTTTTGTTGTTCAATTATGCACCATGATGCACTGATCCCGTGATCCGCTTGGCTGGGAAGTACGGGCTCGACTCCAGGCTGAGAGAAATAAATTTCTCCGGGACCACGGAGTGCTTCCCTTGGAACTAGAAGCTTAAGCGTCACATTCCTCCCATCACTGACGGTTCAGTAGTTATGTGGCATTGAAAACCTAACGGTGTACTGTTCGTCAAAGGTTTTTGAGTTAATAATGTAACTTAGTACAAATTACTGAGTGAGTATGATCAGCAAAGATAGTCCTAGCACAAAGGCTGTTCATGTGACTCTTAGGTACTCAGATTCTGTTGCCGGCCAATACACATCGAGTTCAACCTTGCACATAAAAGATTGAAGAAAAAGGACCACCGACTTTGAAAACATTTTCCTTACTTGGTAAGTAAAATTTTCTTTATATATATATACACCCCAAGTGTGAGAAAAGAGTGCAAAAACATGAATCCGACTGGAGCGTTCGAATCAAAGAGAACATCTGGCCTTCATCACGAGCTTCAGGTGCAGAATGGCTCGAGCGGCCAACGAGCTCTACAAAGTATCCGCAAACTCGGCCGAGCAAAGCCGGAACGCAGCTGCTGTCCGCTCCTCTGGTTTTTGACGGGCGCAGATTAACTGCACGACGTCGTGATGGACGCCCGAATATCGCCAGCCAAACTTTCTTGAATTCCTGAATGAGGAATTGCACCTCAGGCTTCAGCCGCAGCTGCTGCAAGTTTGTTCAAAATAACACAGATTTATCGAAAGGGGATTGCCTGAAGAATATACATGTGTATTTCATCCAATTAAACTTTTTAAAATCAGTTTTTGCGATACGTAGCTTAGCGCTGGGATGAGGAATTCATGTTTGCTGCTGCAAGCTTTGTGGAAAGTAAAAAATTACTTCATCCTGGAAGTTGTTTTATGAAGAATATGATTAAGTTTTACGGAAGATTCTCTTTGAGCGTTCAAACTCAGTGTTGTGGAGCAAGAAAAGATGGTGAAAAGTAATGCATCACAAAATGAATGCAAAAATTTTGTAATTCTCTTGAATCAATACTGGGAACATACGAGCTAATTTTCTCCAATGAACAAGGGCATAATTTATAGAGTTTCTAGATTCAGATACATACATTAACTTAAAACTGATTTTACAGGTTATTTCATAGTAAATTATCATTTCCCATATGTACGGCAACTTGGAATTTTTGATTCAACTAAACAATCATGACGTAAAACTACGTTAGGATCGCAGCCATCTAAAATTGGAATCGAATTCTTAAGCAGCCAACTGCTTTTCGATCGGAAAAATCTTACACGAAGAAAACATTGCGATGAGCTGTGCTAAAAAAATCCAATTTGAATGCATGAGTGACACATATAGACAATATAAATACACAATATAGATAAATTAGACACACAGTTTTGCAAGTAGTTGGAAAATATAAATTCAACAACAATATTAGAGTGCGTAGTATGCTATTTACTTTAAAACTGTAACTAAATACGGCATTCTGTTTATACAGGGTGGAGTGCGGTAATTTGCTGATTTGGGAATGAAATAACAAAATTACGATCATTAGAAAAATTTATTCTATATTTGAATTATCCTGAACTGTAATGGAATTTATAAATTACATGGTTTTAAACA
>VOMN01018474.1:0-16947 GCA_014899125.1 Orchestia grillus
TCTTTATGCCTGCGGCTTCAGTTGTTGTTTACTTACCTTCTGAATTTGTTTCTTTGTCAACGTTCACCCACATTCACTGTTGCCATTCGTATATCCATTTTTAGTCATTCCACTATATCTTGGTGTCTTTTTTCTACCACTTTCGATATCCTGAAGTACCATCTTTCGATACCAGGTGTACAAGTACTTCGCCTACAACTGCGGCGAGAATTTCCCCGGCATCAAGACGGGTCCTCGCTCCTCCATCTCCGACATCGTTTGCGAGTCACGCTACTCCTCCACAGAGCCGTCGACTGGAGGCGAGGTCGGCGCTTCTAGCCCTGCCCCGGCATTCTCTTTTTCGTTTTTTTTTTGCGGACTTTGTGTGGTAGAAACTGTTTTAGGTTAATGGGTCTTCTGATGACGTTTGTGTGTTCGAAACTTAATTTCTTGAAAGACATTTTGAGTGTTGACTATTTTTGAACTGACGTTGTGTGTTTGAAACTCTTAAAAAAGTTAAAAAGGTGGTACGTTTCAAAAAGAGGGAATTTTTTTTAATCGCAATTTTTAGCCGGAGCTCTGACGTTGAAATTCATGATGAAATTAATTGCTGATGGAATTAACGGGGGAAAATTGTTTGTTTTCTGTATTTGTACACAACTGAATAACTACTACTTCCTATAATGCATATGCTCACGGTACTATCTTATGTTGCTGCATGATGGAACCTTCTATTTTGTCAGTAACGTTGCTCACTTGTGATCTCTCCATTATTATTTTAAATCGCAAGGTACGAGACGGTTAGCCAAATTACTAGTGGCCTTCTGGCATAATTGCAGGGAAATTTCTAATGGCCTCCTTCTATAATTGCAGGAAAATTACTAATGGCCTTCTGCCATAATTGCAGGGAAATTTCTAATGGTCTCCTTCTATAATTGCAGGAAAATTACTAATGGCCTTCTGCCATAATTGCAGGGAAATTACTAATGGCCTTCTGCCATAATTGTAGGGAAATTACTAAAGGCCTTCTGCAATAATTGCGGGGAAATTCAAAATTGTTTGTAACAGATGGACAAGCTTAGTGTATTTTAAAGTGATCGTTTAGCTTTGATATTTTCTTTTAATTTAACGATTCCCTTTTCAAGTAATCCATTGACTCCTTTTCCGCAAATCCAGTGACTCCTTTTTCCTCAAATCCAGTGACTCCTTTTTCCTCAAATCCAGTGACTCCTTTTTCCGCAAATCCAACGGCTCCTTTCTTCTTAAACATACATCTTTTTCTGTAAACACAATGACTCCTTTTCCAGCTAATCCAATGACTCCCCTTTACCCATGGATGTGCTCATTTANCCCCCCAATATCCGTATCCTGGACCCGTACAGCGCGGAGGTGCAGAACCTACTCAAGATCACCAACCTGAGGGTGAACTTCACGAAGCTGCACACGCTCGGTGACCAGCTTCTCGACACCAGACCTGAAATTAAGGTTTGGGAAGAAAAAAAGTAAAAAGAAAATCGTTTATTTCGAAAATAGGTCACATACAAAGTGTACAACATTCGATTTTTCAATGAAAGACTTATGTTCTTGAAAGTGACGCCTTCCAAGCGAAACTCATTGCCAATAACCTTTGTATCGTCGAAACTCATTGCTAATAATCTTTGTAACGTCGAAACTCATTGCCAATAACCTTTGTAACGTCGAAACTCATTGCCAATAATCTTCGTAACGTCGAAACTCATTGCCAATAATCTTTGTAACATCGAAACTCATAGTCAATAATCTTTGTAACGTCGAAACTCATTGCAGATAACCTTTGTAACGTCGAAAATCATTGCAAATAACCTTTGTAACATCGAAATTCATTGCCAATAATCTTTGTAACGTCGAAATCATAGTAGATAACCTTGTAACATGTAAACGTGTTGAAATGGGACTACTGAAATCCTATTGAAGTTCTGACTGAAGTCAACACAACTGACTGAATTTAACCTATGAAACGGGAAGGGAGTGGCCGCTTGTAATCGAAAATGACCGAATAAAAATTTTAAAACGTGTTGGAAGTGTTCTTTTTTAATCGTTATGGGTCATAAATGATCTCTTTCTACAACGCTTGTTAAAAATTGTCTTATTCTACAACGCTCGTTAAAAATTGTCTGTTTCTATAACGCTTGTTAGGAAATGGCCTTTTTCTATAACGCTTGTTAGGAAATGGTCTTTTTCTATAACGATTGTTAGGAAATGATCTTTTTCTATAACGATTGTTAGGAAATAATCTCTTTCTACAACGCTTGTTAGGAAATAATCTCTTTCTACAACGCTTCTTTGGAAACGGTCTCTCTTCATTTCAATGCTTCGACAATGACATTCTCAATTATAAAGCATGGGAAGTAATTTCAATCGCTACCTACGCTTCATTGTATGAAAAAGTCATTACAATTATGTAAATTTGTTATGCTAAAAAGCATTGCTGCAAGAGCGCTTATGTACGAATTTTTTTCCTCAGTGGTGGAATAAGACGCCTGGTTTCTTCAAAATCGATTTGCATAGTGTGACGTGTACGTGTAGTAGTAGTTAACGTCAATGTCACATTTTTATTTAGTATTCATAAATGACAAGAATCACTGTCTTTCTCAAAAATATATTTTATTTTAACGTAACAAGGCATCCTCCCGAGTTAATGACAAGAAAAGATCTCACTACCATGCAGTTGCGTTTTGCCATCATTTTACTTCACTTGCACTTCACTCGCAGAAGTATTTCTATCATTTCGCCATCATTTTATTACGCCATCGTTTTATTCCGCCATCATTTTATTCCGCCATCATTTTATTCCGCCATCATTTTATTCCGCCATCATTTTATTCCGCCATCATTTTATTCCGCCATCATTTTATTCCGCCATCATTTTATTCCGCCATCATTTTATTCCGCCATCATTTTATTCCGCCATCATTTTATTCCGCCATCATTTTATTCCGCCATCATTTTATTCCGCCATCATTTTATTCCGCCATCATTTTATTCCGCCATCATTTTATTCCGCTATCATTTTATTTCGCCATCGTTTTATTTCACTAGCACTTCACTCGCTGAAGTATTTCTATCATTTTACCATCATATCATTTCGCCATCATTTTATTTCACCACTATTTTATTTCGCCACTATTTTATTTCGCCACTATTTTATTTCGCCATCATTTTATTTCGCCATCATTTTATTTCGCCATCATTTTATTTCACCATCATTTCATTCCACCCTCATTTCATTCCACCCTCATTTTATTCCACCTTCATTTTATTTCACCCCCATTTCATCTCCCTTTCACTTCCCTCGCAGGAGAAGTACTACTACAGCATTTACGACATGGTCGTAAGAGGGTCCTGCTCGTGCTACGGCCACGCCTCGCGCTGCCTGCCCCTGCCGGGGGTGCCCAACAGGCCTGGCATGGTGCACGGCAGGTGCGAGTGCACACACTTCACCACAGGTCTCAACTGCGAGAAATGCCAAGACTTCTACCACGACCTGCCCTGGAGGCCCGCCGTCGTCACCGAGTCCAACGCTTGCAAAAGTTGGTCGAAGTTACAGTTGGAAACGTTGTGGTTTGGCTTTGTTTCTGACGTGCTAAAGTCGAGTGAAGTTAGTGTTAGAGACGTGAAGTGTTTGATCTCAATTCTGAGTTGATCTTATTTTAAATAATGCGAAAGTTGGGTGTAGTCAGAGTCGTAATGTGTTGGAGTTTATTTATGCTGTATTGTAGTTGACCGTAATTACAGCTAGAACTCATAATTCTTTTGATCTCAGTTTTGCTCTGATTTAACTTTTTTTTATTATTTTTTTATTTGCAAAATTTGACTGCAGTTGAAGTTACAGCTTTAAGGTATTCGAATGTTATTGTTGTGATTCTAAAGTTAGTTTAGTCGAAGTTCAAGTTATAAGAATAAATTAAATTTTTTCTTCTCTACAAAAGTTGATCGAAGTTAAAGTTAGAGCCATAAAGTGTTTGATTATACTTTATTTTATTTTCCTTGGGAGAGCGTTGGGGCCTCTAGGTAATTTAATTAACGTGTACAAAGATGTACGAACACCTGTAACGGAGACTTGATGCAGTTACCTAGCGTACAGCTCGTAAAAAGTAGCAGCAATTTCCTTCCCATCGAATTTCGAAAAATAATTTGTGACATTTAAGATTCGTCCGAATTTTGAGTTTTGCATTAGTCAGGTAACCTCAACTGCTAACCCATTTTTCTTGCATATTTTGTTAAACTTTAGTATCCAAAGCGATGCCGCAACAGCCTCTCGACTACACGATTCAGTCTCCTATCAGTCTTTTACGTTTCTGTTTTATATTCCATTTTGCTGTGATAGACTCAACAACGAATAACAAAAACTTAATTTAGACCAGTAGCTGTATACTGAATTTAACAAATTTTTCTTCTTTTCCTAGTCGATTATGTATTATTTAGATTACCGAGTTGTTAGACATATTTGCGTTTCCCCCAGAAGGCAATTGAAACACCTACAATGAAGGATTCCATTTCGACGCAATGATGTTTTAGCACTTCTCGTTACTTTTGTGAGCTTCCACAGAATGCAGCTGCAATTTTCGATCGACGGTATTCGATTCTAAAACAATAGTGCGCGAACACCTCTCATTTCCTTTGCGTCTTCATAAGAATGCTATTGTAACATCTACTCCATAACTCATTAACGAAACAAAGATGCACTAACTTCTCCTATAATCCTTGTGTCTTCCTCAGAACTGTGTAACCAACAATTGCTCTGTCAAATTCCCTTCCGATACAGGTGTGTGCTAACACCTACTGTATCCTTAGCTTCTCATGACGCTAAGCACAACTGCTGCGCCTATTTGATAAAATTCCCTTTCGACCCAAAGATGTACCAACACTTCACTTTTGTTCTGGGCTTATTCATAAAATGTAAGAACCACCCGACCAAGTGCTACATTGACACAAAGGCGATTTAGTCCACCCCATAACCTTCACATTTCTCCACAGAATGCAACTGCAACAACCACTCGACCGAGTGCTACTTTGACCCAAAGGTGATTTAGAACACCCCATAACCTTCGCATTCCTCTCCAGAATGCAACTGCAACAACCACTCGACCAAGTGCTACTTCGACCCGAAGGTGTACGAAGAGACGGGCCGCATTTCGGGAGGCGTGTGCCAGGACTGCGAGCACAACACGCAGGGTCGCAACTGCCAGGAGTGCGTGCCCTACTACTACCAGGACCCTGAGAGGGACCTGCGGGACCCTGCAATTTGCCAGCGTAGGTCTACTCCCTAATGTATGAGTGCAATTTGCCAGCGTGGGTCTACTTCCAGTGTATGACTGTGATTTGCCTGCGTGTATCTATCCTCAGTGTATGAGTGCACTTTGCGAGCGTGGGTCTACCTCCCAGTGTATGAGTGCAATTTGCCAGCTGGGGTCTACCTCCCAGTGTATGAGTGCAATTTGCCAGCGTGGGTCTACCGCCAGTGCATGAGTGCAATTTGCCAGCGTAGGTCTACCTCCAGTGTACGAGTGCAATTTGGCAGCGTGGATCTACCTCCATTGTATGAGTGCAATTTGCCAGCTGGGGTCTACCTCCAGGGTACCTTGTACGTGTGTACCTTTTCCACGTTCACTTGCACAAGTTGAAATTGTATTTGCATCAAATGAGAATCAATTTGTACAAAATAGAAATTAAGTTACACTGAGTGAAAACCAATTTACCCTAAGGGGAAATCACTTTGCATCAATTTAAAACTAATTTGTGCTAGGTGTTGCACAAAATCAAGCACACTTTGTGCAAATCAATTTTCGTTTTTTCCTCAAGTAGATTTGAACTGCCATGAAATTCATTGAATTAAGGTAGAAATATGAAAAAATAACTTTGCCCAGCTCTACTATCTGGTGCAGACGTCAATATCAATTTCTGCAAGTATTATTTCCTTCTACCTGCTAGTTTGGACCTCGGGGGGTCGTCTGCTGCAGACAAATAGTACAGGAGCTGAGAAACCCCACGAATCCTTCAAAATATTTGACAAATTCTGCCAATATGAACGACTGCTTTATTCGTTTAAATTGGTTCTCAATAATCTTTTCTAATTCTCAAAAAGTTCGGTTTTATTTCTGATTCTAATATACTTCTTTTAAGTTATTTTTTTATGCTAGACGAAATTCTGATTTCATTCCACTTGAAGAGTCGATTGACTTGAAGATTTTTTTTTAGTAATTGGTCTGATACATTTACCTTCACTCACAGGGGTATTTTGTTTTCATTTCTATTCATCGTGCCCATTTTTGATTTAGCATACACATTTTTTATTCATCGTGCCCATTTTTGATTTAGCATTCCCATTTTTTATTCATCGAACCCATTTTTGATTTAGCTTTCCTATTGTCAACTCATCGTGCCCATTTTCGATTGAGCATCCCCATTTTCCATTCCCGTTTCCCAATTTTCCCGTGGCGTTTGCCCTCAGCTTGCAACTGCGACGAGCGAGGCTCTCTGAACGAAGGCATCTGCGACTCGCACACGGACGAGCAGGCGAGTCTGGTGGCGGGCAGGTGCGAGTGCAAGCAGCACGTCGAGGGTCTCAAATGCGACGCCTGCAAGCCTGGCTACTGGAACTTCACCGTCGAGAACCCCCTCGGATGTCAGGGTGAGAGCTGGTCGTCTGCGAGGCACAGGCAGTAATGAGACCTGCTAGGTGGAGTTGTGGTGAAGTTGGACCTGCTAAGTGGAGTTGAGGTGAAGTTGGACCTGCTAGGGGGAGTTGTGGTGAAGTTGGACCTGCTAGGGGGAGTTGTGGTGAAGTTGGACCTGCTAGGTGGAGTTGTGGTGAAGTTGGACCTGCTAGGGGGAATTGTGGTGAAGTTGGACCTGCTAGGTGGAGTTGTGGTGAAGTTGTAAACGTGTGGATGTAACCCACAGGGATGCCAGGGTGAGAGTGGGTTTCCTCCAAGCACAGGTAGTGGGTTGGAACTGATGGGTGAGGTAGAAAACATATGAATGACCCACAGAGAGAGTTGAAATTGCTCGGTGCGGATGTGAAACTGGATGTGCATGGGAAGTTCATGCACAGTGTTTTGTCTTTTGGCTTGAGAATGACGGTTGCTGGAACGTCATTCACGGGTGATGGAACATCACTGGAAAATTAAAGACAGTTTTCTCTAAAAGTACTGAAATTTTCTTTTGAAGTGTCTAAGCTTTATCCTGGAAGTGAAGAAACTTAACCTCGCAGCTGAAAAAACTTCATCATCGAGGTAAATAAATTTGGCCCTGGAAGTAAAATAATAACATCCTTGAAGGGAAGGTACTTCTTTAACCTGAAAATAAATAAATTTTCCCCAGGTAGTGAAAAACTTCCCCTTTTGCGTGAGAAAACGTTTAGTGTAGTTTTTCTCGTAAAAAAATGCGAAGTGGCACTAGAGAGCCTTAGATTTCGTGTTGTGATTGTATTAAATTTTACGCTTCTAGGTGACCAACGTTAGTTTTTAGATAGATTTCGTGGGGTTTGTGCTGCAACTCGCCGGTCCGCACGATAAATTGGAATAAGATGTTCAGGCAGAGCTCTCAAATTGCTCGACAAGCAATAAAGCTTCATTCTTTTTAATTGGGAGCTCCACGGCCCATAGGGTTCGGTCCCCGACTGAGTAAATCGATTTTTGCCGAACCACGGAGGGCTTCCCTTGAGGAAGGAAGCTCAGGCCCCGCAGTACTCTTGCGTCAATAGTTACAAGGCATTAAAATCCCGACGATGTATCCTATGTCAATTGTGTTGAAATTAGTATAAAAATGTTAAATGCGTGTTGCCTTCAAACGTACGAGTCCAAAGCATGGGGTTGAAAATTATTCTTGAAATCCAAAATGCTTACAAACGATAAAGCGCTTCACACGTTCTTGATGAAGATCATGTCGTGACCAAAGAGAAATCAATCGAGCGACGGCGTTGATCTTTGAGCGACAAAAATGAGTTCTTTCTGGTAAGAGTTGGCTTTAAAAATGCAGTATTTGACCTACTGCTCCTCAGCTGTGAGTGGCCGCGACATCAGCGCTACGAAGTATTATTTTTGTGCTCAAAATATCACTGCGGTTTTGAAGACACACGTTACCTCGGGCACCCCTTCTCCGGCAGATTTTTGGCCTTACCCTTGAAAGAAATTATATGGCAGTAAGACTACGCTTACTTTGTAAGCAAAGCTCCGTTGCAGCCTTTTGTATGCAGGGTATAAGGCTGCTTTCAACTTTGTACGACAAACTAGCCACAGCTTACGACAAGCTAGCCACAGCTTACGACAAGCTAGCCACAGCTTACGACAAGCTAGCCACAGCTTACGACAAGCTAGCCACAGCTTACGACAAGCTAGCCACAGCTTACGACAAGCTAGCCACAGCTTACGACAAGCTAGCCACAGCTTACGACAAGCTAGCCACAGCTTACGACAAGCTAGCCACAGCTTACGACAAGCTAGCCACAGCTTACGACAAGCTAGCCACAGCTTACGACAAGCTAGCCACAGCTTACGACAAGCTAGCCACAGCTTACGACAAGCTAGCCACAGCTTACGACAAGCTAGCCACAGCTTACGACAAGCTAGCCACAGCTTACGACAAGCTAGCCACAGCTTACGACAAGCTAGCCACAGCTTACGACAAGCTAGCCACAGCTTACGACAAGCTAGCCACAGCTTACGACAAGCTAGCCACAGCTTACGACAAGCTAGCCACAGCTTACGACAAGCTAGCCACAGCTTACGACAAGCTAGCCACAGCTTACGACAAGCTAGCCACAGCTTACGACAAGCTAGCCACAGCTTACGACAAGCTGGCCACAGCCTACGACAAGCTGGCCACATCCTACGACAAGCTGGCCACAGCTCACGACAAGCTGGCCACAGCTCACGACAAGCTAGCCACAGCTTACGAACAGGACGATCTAGTTCTGGGTTCCGTTTCTCTTATCTTCGTATCTTTCGACAGTTGTTGAGAATGGCTTCAGATGTAGCCAAAACATTCAGTTTTTTTAAATAACTGTAATAATAAAAAAATGTTTTTTCAAAAGTAATGTTGCCATGATTCTAATAGTAAGATGATCTAAGGATCTCCAACCTAACCTAATAAAACAGTGCAGATGATCACGGGCCGAATCAATGCAGGTGATCACGGGCCGAGTCAATAGAGCTGAGGGCGTTGTGTGTCTCGTGTGCAGAGCAGAACGAAGGCTACCTCAGGACGGAGGAGTACTGGCTGCAGCCGCGCTCTGAGTGGCCTGTGCAGCGTAAGGCGGCCGCCGGTCCTGCGACTGTTGCGCGGTGCTCCTGTTATATTCAATAACTGTTGCGCGGTGCTGCTGTTTCCTTAACTGTTGCGCGGTGNCGGTGCTGCTATTTCCTTAGCTGTTGCGCGGTGCTGTAGTTTCCTTAACTGTTGCGCGGTGCTGTTTTCTAATTAACTGCTGCGTCGTGCTGGCTTATAATCCATTAACTGCTGGGCCATGCTGGCTTACAATCCATTAACTGCTGCGCCGTGCTGACTTATAATCTATTAACTGCTGCGCCGTGCTGGCTTATAATCCATTAACTGCTGCGCAGTACTGGCTTATAATCCATTAACTGCTGCGCAGTACTGGCTTATAATCCATTAACTGCTCCGCGGTGATGTCTTACAATCCATTAACTGCTGCGCGGGTGCAGGGAAATTATACATTAACAAGTGCGCAGTGAATAACAATGAAAATATATTGCTTATTACTCTGTTGCCAGTTGATCCATTAACTGGTAGGCAGTTCTGCAATGTCAATGTAACACAGTAACTGTCGCCCGGGGCTGCTCTGTAATCTATCACGTGTTCTAAATAGTCTGATAAAGATGCTTTAGGCATTGTCGGCTATTTTGAATTTCGTGCATTGATTACCTCTATCAGCCGTCCTCGCCTAACATTACTACATGAAATGCATTGCGTTGTTTCGACTTGAATCTATTAACTACTATTAACTCACGGCACGGCTGCTAATCAAAGCTGCTTATTATTAGAGAGCCATACTTACTGACAACCATTAACTTAACAACTATTGTTGCTAATTAATGCTGCGTATAAGTAAAGAGCAGACTTAGACAACTAATAACTAATAACTTAACTACTGTTGCAAATTGATGCTGCTTGTTAAATGCAATTACAAATGAATTGGCGTTTATTGTTGAATCACGGCTAACATTTGGAAACCACATTTACCAGCAACAACTTCTCATTTGAACAGCTTTGTACTACTACTTGCATCCAAATGTTCAACTTATTTGGTGTGCGTATGGTCCTAAACTTGCCCTAACGACGAGTTGGTTCATGGAAACTAGCTTCGTTCACTAATGCTCAATGAACTTGCCCTGGAAATGTGATCAGCTCATCGAAGTTCCAGGTTAGCCAGAAGGTACCGCGTGGATCTGGAGTTGTTATATCAAGGTAACGTGAACCAACCGACATTCTTTTTTAGGTACAAAAAGGTAAAAAAGAAATGAGGTACAAAATTTCACACCTACCAGAAAGTGGTATACTAAAGCCTTTTGCCACCATAAAGCTTTGCGAAAAAATATTTGGTTTTCGATATATTTGATGGGAAGTATAGAACGGCAAGTTCTGCATTTTCGTAGTGTTGTCCAAAATTGCCTTTAGAGTTCAATTTCCCAACAGATAGACTGGTGGAAATGGTTCTCTTGCTTGGCCACCGAGATCTCCCGACATGACTCCACTCGATTTATTTTTGGGGACACATGAAAAGTTTTGTTTATTCAACACCTGTGGAATCACAGGAAGATTTCGTGGCAAGAATTGCTGTGGCTTCTAGCAATATTTCTGAAATGCCACGCCTTTTCCACAATTTTCGGCACTCCTAAAGTCGAAGATATCACAAGTACATCGATGTGGGGGGTGGAAACTTTGAACAATTTCTCAAAAGTAAATGCGTCAATGAATTGTTTGTGTGTAATTTTGCTTTCAAATTTCCTCCCTCCTAACATTGAACAGTTCATATCTCGAAAAAAAAATCGCAAAGTTTTATAGAAGCAAAGTGTTTAGTTCGCCACTGTCTGATAGGTGTGAAATTTTGTCATGCTTTTTCCCTAACACCCTGTTTACTACAACCGTCTTCGTAAGCTGCAAAGTTTAGTAGAATTTTGATGTTTCTGGCCTACCACTACTTATAGAGGAAATGAATTTCTGATTCACACAAATTAACCTATGGTATGGTACGGGGACTAATATTCCCAAGGGGGAAGAGGGGGGTAAGTCGTTGCTACTCCGCGTGTGAGAAAGAGGTGAGGCTGAGAGGGAGGGCGCGTGGAACGCGTGTAAATGCAGAATTTCTGAAGTACTGTTTAAACGATTAAAAAATCATTCGTTTTTTCCCAATAATTAACTNCCGTGCACACTCGAAACAACGTATCCAGCCATAAACTCACCTGCTAGACGATTCTTGTAACCTGATGTAAGCTGTGGATAGTAATAAAAAGTTCTATTAATGTGTGAGCCAGGAAGGTTAATTTGCCAGCTTTCAATGTCATTTTCTCCATAAATCAACTTAAATTTTGCACTGGAGGTGTTAATTAACACTTTTAGCCTCCTGCTACATTCGAGAAGGAGCTATCCTTGCCAACCAACGGCCGGATAGTTGATATTTTGCCTGTAACTTTCCCTACCAGAGTGTACGTGCAACCGTCTGGGCACGGTGGGGAACCAGGGCTGCGACGTGTACACAGGCGAGTGCCAGTGTAAGAGATACGTCATTGGACGGGACTGCAACCAATGCCTGCCGCAGCACTACGACCTCAGCGACCACCCAGACGGCTGCAAGCCCTGCAACTGCGACCGGGGCGGGTCTCTGGATAACGACTGTGACGTCATTACCGGCCAGTGCAAGTAGGTCGCTCAGGGCGGAGGAGTCTTTTGGATTCAATATTTCGAGCTAAACCTAAAAATGCCAACTTTTTTTGCGAGGGAATGAGATATTGAGTGTTCGGTTGTTCGCATTTTGTGAACTTGGGTGAGGGTTGTTCCTAGTTTGAAAAAACTACGTTAATTTAAGATTTAAGTAAGTTAATTCTATCGTTCCACGAGCTGAACACTGACCTCTATAGAGTTGAATTGATGAAGAGTGGAAAGCCTGAGTACATTGCGAGCATTTTTCTGTTGTATCACCCACTGCTTTTAGCGGTTCACGACTTCTCAGATTACGTTCACGTCTTCTCAGATAGATTATGGTTCACGTCTTCTCGAAAACTATAGTCGAGGATTGTTTTCACACCTCAGTGAGAACAGCAAGTGTTGCGTTCATGAGATTCGCCTAAGCTTATTATAGTTTCATTCCGTAGGTGTTTTCATTCTTACGACTGAAGGTGAAATTTTTGATGAATTTCATAAGCAGCACTCGAGGCTTTCCAGCCTTCAGTTGCCCCCCTGCCTTATGGGCAGTGCCTGAGTGACTAAACCCAAGACAGTGTGGAATGTTAGTACATTCCACATTAGAACATTTGAAGTACATTTGAAGCGACCGTGTGGTGACCTCAATGCACCGAGCCTATATGCTTCTCGACAGACCCCCTCACTAGCTCACGACACACCTCTTGTTCCCCTCGACGTCATGGCTCCTCGACGCCATGTCCCCTCGACGCCATGTCTCACCGGCGTTGACTCGTTCGCAGGTGTCGTCCTCACGTGGTGGGGAGGCGCTGCGACGAGCCCCAGGAGGGCTACTACGTCCCAAGCCTCAACTACCTCACCTACGAAGCAGAGCTCGCTAACGGGTCCGAGGTGAGACCGCCTGAATTGCTTTGGGCATTCCAATGTCCGGCTCTTTTTGGCCTCTGATTTATTTACATTCTTTTCAGAATTATGGTCCCGTGGCCAATTCAATTTGTGTTTATTTTTTGACGTTAATTTTTTTTATATACGCCCTATGGCCTTCAATTTGTTTGTGTAGTTCATTATCTTTAGCCTTCCATTCATTCATCCACTTACACATTTGTTCATAAATGGCATTTTTTGTCCCGTTATTTGGTTGTTTTTAAGTCTATTGATTTTTACTGCTGACTTGTTCATTTTGGCATTCATTATCCTTGGGTGTTCAAGTGGGGAGCTCCAGTTGAGGGGCGGGGGAGAAGAGGGGAGGTGAGAGGGTACACGTCTCCCACGCAACCTAAATAGTCCACTGCGGATGTCTCGCGAAACTTATATTTCTTCATTTATACTCATTACTTAGGCTCATTAATTCCTGTAGTTCAACCATGCGTTTATTTTTTATGAATTGTTTCCAGTTGCAAGTTCAGTGAAGTCAGAAATCTGGAAGAGAAATGCCCGAATTTCCCACTCGTTGTCAGGCACAGACCTCTCAGGGGGAAAGGGCAGGCAATTAGGGTAGGTTAGTTAGGTTAGGGTAGGTTAGTTAGGTTAAGGTAGATTAGTTAGGTTAGGGTAGGTTAGTTAGGTTTGTCTACCCTACGCTGTGGGACTTGCGATCCTAGAGTGGTGCTCTTAGGTTACTTCAGTATAGATAGACCTTCAGGATCTCCATTTTTCGGGGCCACTTCGCTTCTTTCAATTTTCATGACTTCTTCCTTGTCTTTCCTGCTACTTCATTCTTAACTCGCTTCGCGAGTTAAGGGGATCCTGTGTAGGGACACACTTAGTTCATAAATTCCTCCTGCTCTATTTTCCATGCTAAATGCTCTCTTTTCTCTTTACTCTCTTTGGATCACATTTACGAGTCCAATTAAGTTAATTTCTCGAGCACAAATTCGCGCGGTAGACAGAGGCTGAGGGCTACCAATTAGTGAGTTAAAACAGGGAGGGATCTAAGGGTCGAAATTGGATTTCTCCCAACTTTGGTTAACTGTAGCCCATTTTTTTGTTCATTTATTTATCGGAGGGTTTTATTTCTGTCGAGAAGAGTCCGGTTTCAAGAGTTCCATAAGTTAGATTCGTCGTCTTGTGTTTGATGGCTGATATGAGAGTGCTCCACGTGTTCATGTAAGTTACATTGGAGTGAATTTATCTTTTGACATGTACTTTTTTTATGGCATACGTCTGTAACCCTCGTTTATGACGAGTCATCGAAGAAATCCTGTGGTAAGTGCCGCAGGGTCAGCAATGCTTAGCATTTTTCCAGTTAGCGGTTGTGCTTTAGAGTGAATATATCTGGCATTTCTCGTATTGGGAAAGTCGTTATTTCGGTTCATTTCTGACGTACGTAGATGGTGTCTAGGCGCTTTAATAAAGTGAATGCAAAGGGATGACAAAACACAGTGGACGACTGGGCTAGGATAGTGTACATGGACCTGAGATTTAGTGCTACGTTAACCCTTTGCAACACCATTTTTTTTTAAGTTTTACATAAACAACTCTTGGGTAATTCTGACAGATAGACTATATTATTTTAGAGAACTGCATCGGGTCACGTTTAATTAAGAGTTAAATCGAATATAATAATTGCCTATAATAAATGCCCTCGATTGTGAGTTTAGCGCTGTTCCACTGACCGTCTATACGACATTTTCTAGCTGTACTGCGACGAGGCGAGCCTCTTCGGCTACAGAACTACGTCTGGTAAAGTACGTCCCGATTCGTGACCCGACTTGTGTTTTCTCAACGTAAACTTAAAGGACTAATGGTTTCGGGTGGGCAATTAATGGTGAACCGCCTACACTTAGAGATCTGAACCGCTGTTTCGACCAAGAAGCCCTATCGTGAATTTGCTCGAGGAATGTTACTCAGATTCCTGAGGGAAGTATCCTTCAGGTTCCTGAGGGAAGTATTCTTCAGGTTCCTGAGGGAAGTATCCTTCAGGTTCCTGAGGGAAGTATCCTTCAGGTTCCTGAGGAAAAGAAGTATCCTTCCCAGTCTTTTCAATCCCTCCTGAGAGTATCTATTAGATTTGAAGAGAATTTATCCTTCATTTACTTGACGAGAATTTAATTAAATGAATAATTCTCTTGGATCTGAAGAGCAAAACGCCGTTGAACCGTGTTTATTTGCAATGAAATCCGAGATGAGGTCACAAGTTTCACGTGGGACAAAGCCGCAACTAAATCCCAAGCAATGCAAGGCAAATAATTCAGATTTTCACCGTTATTTCAACGGGTAATTTTTTCCCGAATACTTGGCTTTTCTATGAATTAATTTTTTATCGTCCTGGGCTCCCATGAAGTTTCAGAACGAATTTACTTCATGCGAATTTTCTCGTCGTTGGCTTGTGAAAATCACAGCTCTGTCAGCCATTTCTGTCGTTCGAAGCGCTCCACAACCACTGCTTGCTTGTTAGTTTTCAGTGTCAAGAGTTTCTGCATGCGAAGATTGCATCGATCCACAAAGATTGCATCGATCCACAAAGATTGCATCGTTCCACGAAGATTGCATCGATCCACGAAGATTGCATCGATCCACGAAGATTGCATCGATCCAAGAAGATTGCATCGATCCAAGAAGATTGCATCGATCCACGAAGATTGCATGGATGGACCTTAAATAATAATAATATTATCATATGTAAATCTACGATACCTGACAACCATGAAACTGCTTCCCTACAAAAGATAACATAGACGAACGTGATCAACGAAGTCGGTATCACAGATACATAACATTTATATCGTCGGTGTTGCATTTTGCTAACGCGCTGTGTATCAAAATACGTGCACGAAAATGTTGCCAAAACTCGACTCGCATGAAGTGCGACAATTGAGGAATTTTACTTGAAGAGATGTTCCTCGCTTGTGCAATGCACGGTTCTCTAATGTGTCGTACTGATTTTTTCAGTCTTTGTCACCGACCAAGTTCACGATTGGGTCAAAATGTTCGCGCTGAAAGACAAGTTTCCTAACACATTCCTCTCATCCTGAATAACAGCGGGGTCTCGGTGCGAAAACTAATGCTTGTGTTTTAAACTAATAATTCTTGATTTCTTTTGGTTTCTCCATGTTTTTTTTTTCAGGGTTAAAGAAAAAAGTTCTCTTCGTTTTTTTCTGGCATCCAAAAACAGTAGCTAGTGTGGGCTATTCTTGTCCTTTTTTAGCTTTTTTCTTCATTAATAAAAATATGAGGTACTGTTCATACTTTAACACATCGGCTTCGTTTCATTTTTCGCTTTTTTTCAACGATGTTTAACTAAACTAGCGTTATGTTAAATTCCGAGTACGCCGCTACCAAGCTTTGTATGCTAATAGATTTTTCCGTCAAAGTTATTTCCACGGTGAATTTCAATAATACTCCTGTCTCTAACGTTTGCCTTGAAAAATATATATAATTCGATGCTGGGTTTTGCTTTAAATTGCCATGCATTGAACTTGTTGTACAAGTTACCGTATATGCTTATTAATCCAAAGGATTGCTGTACACTTCCTTCAAAATAAAAGGACACTCGTGCGAAAAATATTAACGTTTCCAATTTTTAGGAAGAAATGTATCTAAGTATACTACAAAAATAGAAGATCATGTGGACTCTCATTTATTTTTCTGATGAAACTCAGACCAAAAAACTCATAAACTTTTTTTTCGAATAATCTTTACGCAAAAGGCCGCAAAAAAATTAGCACATAACAAACCTCATTCAGAAGATACAAATCCATTTACAACTTCGCTCAATCACGTAAAAGTTTAAACAAATTTCATTCACCGAACAAATTTACAGGTCTCAAGAAAATTAGGACGTTGAGAAGGAACGCTTCCGGGGTTCTGCCCGCGACTTGAAGATTTGCAAGGAGTCGCGGACTGATCCCCGTGGGGAAGTATCTAAACCCCCGCATCCACACGTGTCCGGTCATTAATTATGAGTCATTTAAAAGCCCATGTGGATACTATATGTTTACTTAATGAGAATAAAGTTGTGAGATGCGATCTAATCCGAAAATGTTGATTCTATTTTCTGACGGTACGATGCTTGGGTGCCAACTCGAGTATGGAGCCCTCTGTTCGTGC
>VOMN01018478.1:0-10442 GCA_014899125.1 Orchestia grillus
AGCACACAGCACACAGCCCCACACAACACACAGCCACTACACAACACACAGCCACCACACAGCACACTGCCACCACACAGCACACAGCCACTACGCAGCATACAGCCACCACACAACACACAGCCCCCACACAGCACACAGCCACCACACAGAACACAGCCCCCACACAACACACAGCCACCACACAGCACACAGCCCCCATCACCGGCCCGATAACGGCCTCCCAATGGCCGCCGTCTCAATAGCCATCAGGAGACGGCGCTAGTATCTCATCATTGACGGCCGCGGGCTAATTTAACGTAGCTCCATTCCAGGTACCTTGAATTGACCCACTGCTCTCTAGCGCTGTCTGAATTCTTCGCCGCCGCATCGATAAATTTGGCCGCCTAAGCCCCCATATCGCAACCAGGTGGCTATTTTCGCCGCCTTAAGCGCGGTTATCGCCGCCCAGGTGACCCTTTCGAATATCATCTCATGCACCGCCCGAACTCCACGTATGTGTTTATGCAATAAATTCTGTGAAATTGCGAAGTGTATTCAGAGTGAAATCACGGCTTAAATTGGATATTTTCATGCATTTACAGACAAAATCTTCCGTATGTTCAAGAATCTCTTATGCAGTATATTGAGTACAAGTTTCTGAATGAGTACGTGCGTTTTGCCTTTCCCTCATTCTGGATTTCGAAATAAAGCCGTCGTTCGGTCACTTAAACTGAATAAGTAATAAAATGGAATGTTCAGTAACTGATACAGTAAAAGTAGTGTCAGTCGTCAGTTTAGAATTTAAGAATGTTTCAATCCAAGAAAATTATTCGACGTTATGTAAGGACTTAGTTAGCGACGCTTCTTTTTATATTTTCAATCCTCAGAACACTCAAAATTCGAGATTGTTTCCTAGAAATTTTTATGAAAGACCTCCAGACATATCGTATTACGCGAAAGAATGCTTCAGCACTGTGTTGTAAATGATGAACATTCCTTCTCGTGAAACATTCTTCCAACTGTCAGATAACGGAAACTTTTTACCTATTCAAGTTGAGGTCAAATCAATAGACAAGATTGTTAATGTATTTATCTTATTGATGCGGAGGAGACAAGTCCGTTGGCTTAGAGCGTGTGAGCAACTATATTGCTTTGGCTACCCATCACAAAACTAAATGTAGTCAGCCAATTTGCTCTGGTCTTAGCGATAGCATCGCTCATGATAGACGTACATAGGTGATATTGTTAATACTTGTAGTAGATAGGATTGCTGGCTAAGATAGAGTTAAACTTCATTACTGCGTTGACAAAGCGATCATGCATCGGCATGGCGTGGAGGCTTAGGACGTTGCTGACGAATGTTCGTGTGTAGCCCGAATGTTCGTTGATGTTTAAGTAGAGTTGGACGTGCCAACGGACTCATCACGAGGCCTAAAACCTTAGGTACCCGAAATAATAAAGTTTAAAACCTAAAGCATTGACATTTATAATTGTAGTTTTTGTAGCCGCCCTTAATGCATAATACTTCATTTTCATTCGTTTGAGGCGGCGACTATGTGGAGGACAATATTAGAAGGCTTGGTATCGCCGCCAGAAGAACCTTCGGGACGCATAAGGCAGCTATGTGTCGTTTCTTTAATGAAGATTATTATGCACATATAAACATGCCAGACTGAGAAGCGAAGATACGATTACGCACAGGGGGGCTTGAAAGTTAGACTGGGAATTAGATTTAATTAAAAGTTTGACTGGGACGTAAAAGTTAGACTGGAACTTAGATTTAAAAGTTAGACTGGGCTTAAAGTTTGACTGGGACTTGAATTTCAAAATCCACTTACAAAAGGAGGTCGCTAATTCGTTTGTTCGTTCAAAGCTAAACGCAGCATCATCGTTAAAATAATTTGGTCGGTAAATGCTCAACATGAGCCGTGCTTTAGGAAGCAAACATTAGGAAAAAGTTGATAAATAAATAATCTGTTGTGTAAGTGCGTAATTGACTAAACCAACAAGTAAACACTCAACGAAATGTACTCTATTTACAATGTTAGATTCCGGGAGGATTTCTTTGAAAATATTCGATGAGAATGAGAACTTTGAAAGTGAAGCTAGCTTCTGTGTTTCTGAGACCATGTATGAGCATGATTGCTTGACTTACAAGAGCTGTGTAAAATAAAACGTTTCAGAACTACTGTTGCAGCATTTGTGAGAGATGAACCAGTGAAAAAGTTCCTACTTCATTCTAACGTCATTAAATTTTTTCGCAAGTTTCAGAGGAATACAGAAGTCCATGTATATAAAAGGTGGGAATGAAATGCAGAATAATCGACCTAAAAATTTCTTAAAATGCACCCGTCGTGAGGGTTGATTAGAATATACCTTTAGTTTCATGCAGTTGCAGTCAATATCTATTTTCAGCAAATCTCTATTTTCAAATCTCTATTTTTCAAACATCTATTTGTTAGGTCAAAGTTATTGAATGAAGTAACAACATACGTAGATTCCAACTATGTATTTCTCACGAGGAGATTTGCTTCAGTTCGTTCACTTTGCTTGCGCCGCTCTTTTCCGAACGGATCAGCCCACGAATATGTAGAGCGGATCAAGAGAGCTCGCGCTCCAAACGTTGCATTTCATACACACAATTTGTTCGCTCAAGCCTTGAGCCTTGAGGGCAACGGCAACGTTCCCTCTCGACGTAGATGCCACTTCAACCTACTTCAAGATTAGCCATAACCGTGGCCGATATTACCTGCCCTTAATTCACACGAGTAATGGGACAGGAACCGACCATCAAGATAGGAGTTCGTAGAGGTAAATCCAAACAACGACGCTGCCAGCGCAGGTGCATTATTCCGTTCTTTACAGCGAGAGTTTTCTCTAATCACCAGAGTTAATTGCGGGCTAGAGAGAAATCAAGTCTCTGGTTAGCTGCCAACGATGATGCTTCATTGTTGAGTACATGTCATTTGTTTTCTTTGATGCACTAAGAAAATTGCAAGTTCAGTGACTATTCAGCGCGATTACTTGAGTATTTTTTCAGGTTTACTACGAGCGCAACACTTGAATGGAAGAGCCGGGACTGATTGGGTGATTTTGAGAGGCACTTTTCGAATGCAAAAACAGCTCCTCGGAGCCGTTGAGTGGTTCCTTCCATTTTGTTTAGTCGTCGTGTTTTGGGATTACGAATGGAGTGGTGGAGCTGTGAATGGGCAGGCAGCTTGCATGCGGCATCTGCTGACTGCAGCCTAGGACGTGATGCTGAAATTGAGCGTGTACTTGGACTTGAACATGACCGGAAACATTATGAACAAAATATGAAACTGCTTGAACAAGACCGAAAACATTATGAACAAAATATGCAACTGGTTGAACAAAACATGGAGCAGCGAGAACAAAACATTAAACTGCTTGAGCAAGACGTGAAACAGCTGTAAGAGATGGCAAACTGCACGCACAAGATATCATACAACGTGAAAAAAAAAATAACAACATAAAAAAAATAACAACATGAAAAAGGGAATAACAACACGAATAAACAGATGACACTGTGAAAAATGAATAAACTACGAGACAATAGATTGTCAATACAGCGTATTTGTGATATCGTGCATTGGTGATATCGTATCATTGAAATCGTAAAACAAACAGAAGAAAAATAGCTCCTAAAATTGTACGATTTCTCATAAAAACATTCTGAATTTCATGTGCTGCCGTAGCGTTCCTGAAGAATTTGCAGTGTGTAAATATTGCCACAATGATTGATTCAAAATAGCCTCGAGCCTTTGTAGCGGCTCTCTTGAGCTTCAAGTGTAGGTGTATCAACATCAGTCACGGCATGACCTTCTTGTGGGCCTGAAGCGCGTTGAGAGAATGCATGCATGCCATTTTGGTGCAAGCTTTTGGGCGGAGCTCCATCATCGTAAAAAGCATTTTGGCCATTATTAATGTACAGCAAGGAAACGAGGCCTTGGAACTTCCCTGCGTACTGAAGGGATCAAATATTTCTCCTTGGAGGCGAAAAAAACAAAATTCAGCACACAACTGAGCTGCTGATCAACCAGCATTGCCATGAATTTTGCTTAGCTATGAGAGCTCTTCAACAAGCACCGCTAGTTTAAAAGCAGGTAATTGGAGCCGCTACATCGTAATGTAACGGAAGAATCTCGGAAGCGAGAGAGCTGAGAAATCTCCCGACCTAATCATGATCTTTGGCTCTCCCTGCTATCCTGGCCAAAATCGGTGAATTGTACCTACGCACTTCAGAACATTCGACGGCACGCGATCGAGGTCCACACTCATTCACGGATTGGAAATTATTTCTCCCAAATATTTCTCCACTTATAAGGGTGCAGCCATGTATAAAAGAATTATAAACGTACTTAAGTTAGTAATATACCTCGCAAATGTCCCCTTTACTTAGTGGAAGTTCTGGTATTGTCTTGTCCTCATTGAAGGATGCTACCTATATAACTACTATTGACCTACCATTTACCTACCATTCTGTTATCATTTAACTATCATTGTGCAACCATCAAACTGCCATTGTGTGACCATTTATCTACCATTCTGTGCCCCATCAACTACCACTGTGTGACTATTTAATTACCATTGTCCAACCATTGAAGTAAGTATTGTTTGATTTAAGTATTGATTTAACTACATTATGAATGAATTTGGAATTTAGAATCCGGAATATTTCTAATCTCCTTTTTATGCCAGGATTTTAACGCTTGCTCAGTTGCGGTGTCGGTTTGATGTCTACACGCACCGTTAAATTAAATAAAAGTATCACTCAATAGCGGAGCATTAGAGCTTTATTCTTGTTCATTAGACTCAATGTTTCCAACTGGAGGTTGCAACAATGAAATACATTCCCTTGGCTGGAATTTCTGTAATTTAATATGGTTAACCTTCATTACTGGTGTATGCAAGTTATAATTATTTAGCGTGGGAGGTGAGCCTGAACTTTAATTAATTTCTCGATTTCAAGATTCCGATTAAAAATGACGCGGGAGCTCAGTGCCTGCCTCATGCCGCCCGTCTCTTAATTACCGCCAGTCATCAAAGCGTTTTACAACACGATTATAAAAATTGAAATTTATTCTGCAGAGTCAGTCGAAGAAAATGCACGGTATTTCGTTCGAATGACTTCTGGGTGATTGATTTTATTGAGGCTTTCGGAAAGTACAGAAGGATGAGAAGAAATTTTGCGATTCGAAGTGAATTTGATTATCAAAATTGATGATTTAATGGTAATACAAGCCTAAATTTCTCTTTAATTCACTTTGCTGTGCTTCATGGGAGTTATCCCGTATAAAGTTTCATTCGAAAAAGTTAACTTAAGAAATCACTTCCCTCACAGATTTTCTGATACAAAATGGTCAAAAAGAATTACAAGCTTTTAAACTCCCGCTGTATAATAACAATCTGGTGTTGCTTGGTTGGTTAGTCTGTCCGTCCGTGTCCCTGTCTCGTTCTTCAGGATTCATACATATAGGAAAAAATACCCGGGTCCGTATTTCTAACTAATTACCGAGACTGTCAAAGAAGGTAGTCCGGATCAGTGATACTGTGAATACCACTATATCCTGTCAGATTTACCGTAAATAAGAGGGCATTTTAAGAAATTAACATCCTTTAACATCATTGACAATTAACATCATATCATTTTTAGACGAGCGCGGTTACCAGTTACGCAATAACTCTACGGAAAGTGCGGCCAGTATTTAAGTATCTCGACCAATGGAAATAAACAGTAGCTTATGAGTATTGCAGCCTGGAAGTTTTGAAAGACGTCTCTGAGAAATTGGCGTTAAATTTAAATTTAAGTACTATGACCGTTAGTGCACTTGATTGAATAAAATTTATTAAACTGAGCTCGTAAACACACCAGCTCTACCGGAAATGTCTTTATGAGATTATTTTTGACATTTGTACGTAAGGCATTATTATTGCATACATATGCTTAGAAAGATATTTAATTTATTTGACTCTCTTTCTTGAATGCTCAATGTTGGCTGGGAATATGTTATCAAGCTCTTACCTATTGCAAGTGAAAATAAAGTGCAAGTCTCTATTCGCATTTTGTAACGTACAATTATGAGCTATTTATTATTAATTATTCTTCATGCTAACTTGTGAGCCTTGCGGTAACATTCTAAGTCCCTGACTGCTTTAATTTGAAGATACCCTCTGCGTTTTCACCGCGCTTATCGGCCCAACCACAGCACGGAGGTAGTTAAATACTGGCTGCACTTTCCGTAGAGTTTCATTGAGCTTTTGCAGATTGTAATAACTTATTTTAGCCTTTTAGCCATTTCTGCACACATAGGTACGAAGGATACGTATCCTACATCATTATATGCTTATGCAACCATCAGGTTTAAAATTCATAACTCAAATGAATAAAAAATACTAATAAATGAGAGAAACTGTTCGATCGACGGTAATTATCTGTAATTATTGCCCTACATCTTTAGAAAGGATCTCTTATTAACGACGGATTTTTTTTAGAATAATGGCATACCACAGACATGCAAAGCTATAGACTAGATTAATTTATGTACAATGTACAGCTGTTTAAAATGTGGATGAATTTTCAGAAATGAGCCATTAAAATGAATGAAAGTTTTCATTTTTACTCGAAGTCCTGAAAGAATCAATGCACCTACTTGAAAATGGGTTTAACAAGAGCAGGGGTCAGCTTTGCAAGCTTATGGAGCTGTTCCCGTTCACAAAACGTATTCACAAACGTTATTGCAGAACGTGTTCATAAACTGTGTCTGCAAAATGCGTTCACAAAATACGTTCACAAAAAGCATTTACAAAAAACGTTTACAAAATGCATTCACAAAATGCGTTCATTATATGTATTCACAAAATGTATGCACATAATACGTTTCCAAAGATCGTTCACAAAATACGTTCACAAAATGTACTCATAAATGCATAAGCCAAATTGTTTTGGCCAAAAGTGTTCCGCCAGTACATGGCTGCTCAATCAGCGTACAGAGCGGCTAGATCAGCAAGATGGAGTGGGAACAGAGGATAATTTCACAGAGATAACCACTCATACATTCTGCATTACTATCCTTTTAAAATAATGACCTGTTTGATAATGACAAGGAAAGAAGCCATGCTCAACTCTAAAGGGTTTGTTCTACAGGAAACAGTTGGATCTTCTTGAACAATTTTTGAGACAGTATTAATGTTTTCTATTGTCCTTGCAGCTTACAATCTTTCGCTATCGCCTTAATTTTGATCTGGAATAGTTCCTTTTTCAAATTTTCTCACAGTGTGCAAAATTGTGCTCCTAGAAGCAGGCCGATGCTCTTTCTGGGTATTTATTCTCAAATTTTTCCTCTACCAATGTATAGGTTCTGGTCTTGGCATGAATAACGACGATAAAAACTCTTTGTTCCTTCGTGAGCTGCATATTTGGGCTAATCTCTTCAACATTTAACGATGAATGTATCATATGTTTGCCATAATTGTGATGTTCTTATTCGGAATTCAAATAAATTTAGTCATTTTTTTATCATTTGAGGCGAATATTGAATTTGAGGGTTGAAACAGAGGGTTCCGGTTTTGTAAAACACCCTGTGTACGCTTAGGTAAATATATCGTTATGTCAAAAAGGATCCGTTCAGAAATACATTCCTCAATTATCCTGTAGATACTATTAAATATATTGGAAAAACATAGATACTAGCCACGCCATCATTCGTCCCAGTGTACATCAACTTGAAAGCTCAGGGAAACAAATAAGCCCCGTGAAGAAGTTCTACAATTATCTTATAAAATCTAACCCGAGAATACGATATTTCAAGCCATTAGACTATTCTCTGTATAGAGTAGTACGTACACACCGCACGCTACAAAAATGTACTTGAATTCACACAAAGATTTGCGAAAATCAAAAAACAAAAATCGTTCACGAGATATCATGATAGGTTTCAAGCAAAATTAACCTTCAGAGGCCTCTCTAATACGGATTATTGAGCTCGAGTCCCAGAGCTAATGTGGTTTGCTACCCGACTGGGGGCAGACCTCCCTGTCTGCCCCACGCCCCACCTCAAACTGGGGGCGCATGCGAGCCTGGACAGTTTAAACTGGTGGCACACGCAATCTTAGACCGTTTAACTAGAAGACACATGCAATCCTGGACAGTTTCAACTGAGGGACACTTGCAGTTTCGGACAGTTTAACTGGGAAACACATGTAATCCTGGACAATTTAAACTGGGGGGACACATGTTATCCTAGACAGTTTAAACTGGAAGATGCATTTAATCCTCGACAGTTTAAACTGGGCTCTTAGAATCCCGGACGGCTCCAACTGGTGCGTACGTGCAACCTTGAACAATTATGGCAGCTTGTGGCCGTCAATTGGGTGCCAAAAGTGTCCCATGGCTGAGAGGCGTCTGCTGCGCCTGCCTGGTTGCCATGCAGCAGGGGACTCTGCGTGGGAACGCCATGTGTCACCTTACTGCGTGTCAGTGTACTGCATGAGGCAATTCATTTCAGGCTGTTACAAATTCGGATCGTCACACCAGCGTCACAGAGTTGTAGAAGTAAAAAGACCGACAAACGAGCTTGCGTCAGCGAAGTAATGCTATAGGCCCTCACGCAGCAGGCACGCTATAGGCCCTCACGCAGCGGGCACGCTATAGGCCCTCACGCAGCGGGCACGCTATAGGCCCTCACGCAGCGGGCACGCTATAGGCCCTCACGCAGCGGGCACGCTATAGGCTCTCACGCAGCGGAGACGCTCTATTATAGACCCTCACAGGTGGCACGAAGACAGAACAAGGGCACCAACAATAAAAATTGTCTCAGAGGGACGAAAATAGAACCTCACACGGTGTGTGGCAACCTCTGTTTAATGACCAGCTAAAACCGACGCCCACTCAAGTCAGGTCAGAAGAAAGAGGACGGAAGATCCCGCAGCATGAGGACTTTTTTCAGACCTTTCCTTCGTCCTTGGCGACGCTAGCACACCAGCAGCTGGGGAGGTGTGCTTCACCCTGTGCGAGCTGAAGGCCAATGTTCTTGAACGATATCTAAGCTATGTGTGCAGTCAGTAAGCAGCATCTCGTATAGACAAGCGGCTCCGCGTTCGTATCAAGAAGGCGATGCATCTTTCCTCATAGGCCGCCCAATTCCGCCAGTCTGCTGCTCCTCACTGGAGGTCCAGGAAAAGCAACGCCTCGAGAAACTGACGCTGTGCCTTGAAAATAATTGGCTCTCGCCGACTGGGACGAGTCTTGCTGGCGGCCTGCAGTGAGGCGTGTGGCAGATGTGGCTCACGTGGGAGATGACGTGTGGGAGATTTGGGAGATGACGTGAGGGAAATATGGGAGATGACATATGGGAGGTGTGGGAGATGACATGTGAGAGATGTGGGAGATGGCGTGTGGGAAATATGGGAGATGACCTATAGGAGGTGTGGATGATGACATGTGGGAGATGACGTGTGGGAGATGTGGGAGATGAGGGCCATGACGTGTGGGAGATGACGTGTAAGAAATATGGGAGATGGCATGTGAAAGGTGCGGAAGATGACGTGTGGGAGATGACATGTGGGAGGTGTGGAAGAGGACGTGTGGGAAATGTGGGAGATGCGGGCGATGATATGGACATACAGGCTTCATACGCGTGTGTAATTATTGAGCACAAAACGCGTCTCCAACGGCTGAAACTCATTTCGCTTGAACTAAGAATACTTCGAGGCCACCTAACTAAGCCCCACAAATATCGTAATGGCGACAACGACATTAACTACGGCGGGCTTTTCGAAAGGAATAACAACGTTCGCGCCAGGAATAATGGCCACGAACTTATAAGAATTCAGGGTCATCCCAAGCCCGTATACTAAACCAAGAAATGTAATGAAAAATTATACATTTGTTCGATGACGCAGGCGATCGATTTGTAAAGACAGTATCAAGAGTTCACAAGCAAAAAAAGGTGCACTTCTCGATTAATTTTAGAAACAGTTCTGTTCAATCACGCAGGAAAGAGAATTGATATATTTCTATATGTACAAATATGTAGATACATAAATCAACACCGATCGATATCAATACATGTTTAACTAAAGAGTCATTAATAGTGACAAATTTAGTGCTTGTCTTATGAAAGGTGCCCTTGGCTCCATTTCTTACTTGCAATTCCAACGCTCGATACCTGCCACTCCAACGCTTGATACCTGCCANTGTTACCTGCCACTCCAACGCTTGTTACCTGCCACTCCAACGCTTGATACCTGCCAGTCCAACGCTTGTTACCTGCCACTCCAACGCTTGATACCTGCCACTCCGACATCGGATGCCTGCCACTCGAAACATTTGAGGCTCCAAAGCTCTGCACGTTCGCTGGAACGTTTCGTGCTAACGACCAAGAAATCGGAATAGGAGACACTAGTGGGGACAAATAAGGAGACACAAGTGGGTACAAATA
>VOMN01018487.1:0-19066 GCA_014899125.1 Orchestia grillus
GTCTCGAGTCCGTAAGAAATTTTTTAATTTTTTAATGTGCGTTGTGTAAAATTAGAAGTCTGTTGATAACTTTCGAAACAGGAACTTTAAGAACAGTAACACGGTTTTCTCAATGGCTCCATTCATAAAAGTATTTAAATCGCTGTCCAAAAAAAACAAGAAATGCTCCTTCATGCGTCGTGCATGTATGTGTGTAAAATACAACATAACACCTATGTGCGTCATCGTACAATTCGACCAGTTTTCCTCATTCAAACTGGAATTCGTTTTCGTTGTATATATTTTCAGAAGCAGTTTATTGTCATCAATTTCTCTGCAAGTATCCAGCATTTCTGAAGGAAATCAACCTACGCTCCGTAACTCGTGTTCCTTTACAGACTCATTGTCATGCCACAAAGTTTGCGAGGCATATTTCGTCCCCAAAGGATCTTGTGAAAGTTGCTGCATGATGTTAAGGTCACAATTACGGGCCCCCGCCGAGCTGAGGGTATAAGTTCCAGTCCATCATGGTCTGTAGTCTCCAAATAAAATGTAATTCTCTTTCAATGTTACAAGTGAAGCTCCAATTTTGTATAAATGTCATTCTTTGAAGTGTCAGAACTTACGTTGTGAATTAACCAATCGCAGTGAATCAGGAGAAAGAGTTTTTGTGAAGCAATACTGTGATAGACTAAAAAAGTTGTGTTTAGCAAAATTGAGGAACACTGAGATTAAAAATCTGTATTAAGCAATGCTGAGGTATTTCAGGATGAAAAGTTTTTGCGCTAAGCAGCATCACGTTAAACGTAGTGATATTTTTTATGTAGGCCTAGTACGATGTTGTGTGGTGCCTCAACTTGCGGGAATGCTGTGGTAATTACGTCTAGATGATTTGAAGGGTAACCTTTGTCTGGTAATTGAGTATTTCTACCACTTGGAAGCAGCGCAGTTGTGAAGATCTAATAGATGTTGGTAAAATATGGAAGAACTGAATATCACTTCCATTTTGAGTCAAATATTGAAGCATCGGCTTGGGCTTATATTTAATTTTTTAGTTTCGTTCATCGCATTCATGTAATACAAGTATAACATTATATTTACTCTTTAAATATTTTTACAGTTGTGTAGAAATAGGAAGTTCTTCCGTGCCTATTGTATGTGTGTGTAAATATATTTCTACATGTTAAAGGATAGTGTTACTACTCATTCAAAACTTGCAAAAGTAAATCTTCTCCATATCGTAAATTTTATCGTGGAAGCATGAGTAAGACCTTCAACACTTATTCGATAAAATAGATATAAGGAAGAGGAGCTTATTTTTTAAAGTTTAACACACAAAAGGCAAGCGTGTTCCGAGTGAAGGGAAAATTTTTGGAATCATTCGCAGCATCGCCTCTGAAATTCATGGCTGGAAGAAATCGAATAAATTTATAGTTACATTATAGTATAGAGATGAATAAATCATTTGTTTGATGCAAAATTGAATCAATTTCTAATTGAGTCGAAAACGAGTCAGTTTCTTTTGGATTCATGGTTGAATAAATTTCTTGTTATTCTTGAGTGAAGTTAATTCAATTTATCACGTAAATTTCAAAGCTGGGATATCAGGAATAGAAAATAGACGAAAAAACAGTTACTGAAACTCTTAAGTGCGATCTTATTTTTTTCTGTATTCACGCTAGAAATTTCCTCATTTGAAAGTTAAATATATAATTTTTATTGCATTGTTGCTGTAATCAATGAAGCCATGTGAATTCTCAAAACTTTCCAAATAACATTTTTAACTTGGAACACTCAAGTTTTCTTCGGCCAAAAAATAACTAAGGAAGACTTGCGATGACCACTCCGTCTCTTTCGTTCGAAATACTCCGCTGTTAGTAAATAAAGTAGGCACTTCTTTACTGAGGCACGTCAAAATTTGTCTTTTGTTTACTTCTAGTCTCTTTGATCATTTTTCGACATGTGAGAAAGTTTTAGCTTTGATGTTACAGCTTCGGTACCTTGCAATGCGTTTATTAAACTGCGAAGCTGAGGGACTGTTATTCCTCCAATGTCGTTGTAAAGTCGTTGTATTTTCATACGTGAGAAGATATTGTACTTGCTTTAGGCTGCTGTATTATAGCTGTCCATCGTGTGATTGTTTACTTAAATAAAATTTTGGCATTTCGTGGGAAAGTTTGGCATTGCATGAGAAATTTTGGCATTTCATGATATTTTGGCTTTGCATGAGAAATTTTAGCATTTCGCGGAGAAATTTTGGCATTTCATGATAAATTTGACATTTCACTGAGAAATTTCGGCATTGCATGAGAAATTTTGGTATTTCACAGAGAAATTTTGGTATCGCATAAGAAATTTTGGCATTTCATGAGAAATATTTTGCAATACTTTAGAAATTTGTCACTCTATGAAAATTTTTACATTATATGAGAAATTTCTGCATTGTATGGAAAATTCATATTATTTATCTAATGGAATTTTGGCGTCTAATGAGTTAGCGAAGACTTCGGGGGATAAACAGCGCAATTATCATTCCAAAATTCAGCCCAGGTCTCCCACCTTTGAGACGATTCGAAGTCGTTGTTTTCTCTTCCCAGTGAAAATAAGTGAAATTTATTCATTGCTCTTCCCTTCATTGGAAATTGACAACACTGTATAAGATTCTTCATGTAGCGACAAATTCGTGCTATGCCTTCCTTCGCTCCCATGCGGACCTCCGCGTGTCGGCCAGACGCGTGCGTGCTTTCGTGGTACGTGGAATTAGAAGCCTCATTAAATTGGATCAATTCGAAAACACCTCACTCAAAAAATGTATTTGTATTGACAGGGTGCCTAAAAGAAACTCACTTTTGACGATCCAGTTTCTGTCCATTACGTATTTTGTTGCCTGTGGAGCTATGTAACCTATGTAATCATGTTATTTTTCTATCGTCTTAAACTTATTATATTTATTATATTTTTCATTAGACTTCTTCTACATTGATGTCGGCAAACACCTAAATGGAAGTAAAATGCAGGAGAAATGGGCATTATAAGAGCGAACACATTTTATTTGCTACACTCTGTACAGGGGGACACGAAAAACGAAAACTTAGAAAAACACCAAAAACGGAAAAAATTCAAAAAAAATATTTTATCGACTGCAGTTGAACCACTGCAACTTACCTTTTAAGAGAGAGTGTTCCAAATTATCAATGTTTGAAAACTATGTCTGTAAATGGCGTTCTCCTCTACGTATCCTTGGGATGACCCCCTAGATCACCGGATTTGCCCGTTAGTGATTATTTCTTGCAGGGCTACCTTAAGCGACGCGTCTACACGACGCGGCCAAGAACGCTGGATGAATTGAAACAAAAAATTCAAGAAGAAGTTCGTAGCATCCCAGCTGAGGTGTTAGGGCAATCAGGGAGGAGCCTCCAGAGCAGACTGGAAGACTGCATACGTAGAAGAGGTTGCCACCTACAGGACGTAATTTCAAACATTGACCACCTGAATTACTGTCTCTTAAAAGTATAGTTATAGTGGCTAAATTGTTGACAGTGATTTTTTTAATTTCTTTGGTTTTATTGGGTTTTTCAAATGTTCCTGTTCCAACTGTCACTCTGCACATGTTACAGGAGCGGGTCGAAACCAGGCATCACGTGAAATGCCTAATAATTTCAAGTATTACAAAAAATCACTAATTAACTGTGTCCTTTGGTTAAGTTAAGTTAGGAAGGCTAGCTTGAGTTAGGTAGGTTAGGTAAGGTCACATTGGGTTAATATTAAGCAGCTCGTATCCTCCAAATTTCAGTCATTTACAAGTAACACATGGCTTCACTCTGCATGGAAGATATATACCATTATAAGCTCTGGTTACTGAAGAATTCGACTGGAAATATCGCGGCAGCACACAACTGGTCCATTTAGCTTACGCTAAGATTGAGAAGACCAAACAAAATAACTGAGTGCTAATCGAATTCGAACTTTGCGGTGTTGAGTGACCATATCTAGACACGCGACGTTTGGTTAATTCCAAACGCTCTTCGTCATGGTCGAGGAATATTGAATTAGTCTTAACGATGTAGATGGATAATTTGAAAAAACACCACGGAATTCATTCCTCAAGCATATCTTTGCTTATGAAATTCGTATTAGATGAGATGTACCATCTTTTTAGCGATTCATAATGACACAATTTTGAACGTTATTTTCAACCACCACAGCAGTAGTCGAAGGGAAAAACCCTGGGCCCTCAAAATGGAAGCATTCTACAAAGTAAACATTTTAAAAATTTTGCGCAGGAATAAACGATGCGGAAGTTCCCTCAATTTTACCTTATGAGGAATAGCTTATTTCAAAAGAAACATCGCTTAAACAGTCTGTGTGCTTATACTCCCTGAACGTAGAATGACAAAAATTGACGACGAAACTGAATTATTTATAATATTTCTCAGTACTAGTAGTAGGAGTAGTAGTATTAGTAGCAGTAGTAGTAGTAATAGTAGTAGTAGTAGTAGTAGTAGTAGTAGTAGTAGTAGTAGTTATGGTAGTAATAGTAGAAGTCGTAGTAATAGTACTAATAATAATAGTCGTGGTAATATGGTTTTCAGTGCTTCAGTGACTCAAACTATGAAGCACCGAAAAAGAAATAACCATCTATGTATGGACTGTATAAACCGGAAATATATGCACGAGGTATGTTCCAACACAGGGTGCCCTGCGCAAAAAACAGCAATTTAACACTGAAGAAGAAGAAAAGGCAAAGAAGAGACCTAAGCGAAAAAATGTGAAGATTGAAAGAAGCAAAGTAACCACGGAATATACAAGTCCCGAAGGTTTATTTATAGCCGAGGTGACGTAGCAGGGTCCCCTGGTGCGTAGTCAAACCTAACACTATCACCTGTCCTATACCGCCTGAGCTGGTAAAATGTGTTACTGCATTACACAGGCGAATTCAAACATGGTAAAAAACAGACGAGAAATCTATTTCGGCATCCCAAGGCCCCATCCCAGATGCAACGCACAGCTCCATTTCGAAGCTGCGCTGCTTCTTCCATCACAATTTACTCGTCCCTGTGAAGTTCATTGCTCTTCTTCACGAAATAGACAAACATTGCGCTCACGTTCCGGTTTTTTAACTCCGGCTGCGAAATTCGATTAATCCTTGTGAAGCTTCAGTAGTCTTGCAAAAATCCCTGGCAGGTTTGGAGCTAAGAAAGTCGCTCCAGGGACGCGGATAGCACGAGACGAGTTCTCGTCACCCAGTTTGTACAGCTTTTTAGCCCCTCCCCATTGATAAATAAATGAAATAATTTACACGAACGCGTGGAAGGCAAAATATCAGAGTTAATTATAGACGTTCTGGCAGAAAACGATAAACTCGACGACGTTAACGTAGGAGTAAATGAGTAATTTTCTATAAGAATGTGAGGAATTAACCTTTGCACGTGAGGTCTCAGGGATTTCGACTAGTCAATACGAGTTTGAAATGCCACCAGAAGGACTTTTTTTTGCTAAGAAATAAACTGAGTGCAAAGCTGCTCACAAACCCGATCTTTTAGAGACATATTCGGATGACGCACACGCTTCGAACTGAGATGGCGGTTGCTCAGGAATTTATGCTCCGTTTTACTTCAGGAAACCATTGTAGAAATATGCAAGCCAAGGTTCAGAAGATTAAATAACAGATTTTGAGATTGAATAACAATAACCAGGGAGAACACACTGCGCCTATTCATACAAAAACATTTATTGCAAGAGTTTCGTGATTAGGGCCGCATGGCACTAACCACCGTCGCATGTATGCGCGCTATGTAGTTACATTGCTATGAAATATTCATGCACGTTATGCAATCCTAGGGCAAATGACCTTAATTTATGGGTTTTATAATAATAGAAATTTCCACAGAAGAAGCGTTTGTTGGTGCTTATTAAATGTGTGGGTAGAAAATCGCGGATTTGAAAATTGGCACGAATGTTGAAAGTTCGTCCAGGGGATGTGAAATTGAATGCGGCAATGTTGCTGCAGTATCGGTGCCGTGTCGGCAGTGTTGGTGCAGTATTGGTGCGGTGTCGGTGCAGTGTCGGGGCGTGTCGGAAGTGTCGTGCAGTGTCGGTGCAGTGTCGGTGCCGTGTCGCAACGCCGACGGTCATGTGGACATGAAAGGCAAAACAAATAGAAACCACAGCAGGCAGATTACATCAATAGTTTGTGAAGTATTAAACACAAAGTTTCTGCTTACGTTTGTTCGGTCAATGAAATTCTGACCACGTTGGAGTGCCAACATCTGGACAAACGTTCAAACATTCGAGAATTAATTTAAGACAAATTTTGCTTTATGCATAAATCATGGCCATGACCTCATGCTCCTCCGCCGTATGAATAATTTACGCCACAAATCTTTGAGTTGTACAAATTATGGCATAAGGTCCATAGTATGGAATGAGGTCCAAAGTATGGAATATGGTCAAAACTATGGAATGCTGTCCATATAGTAGGATACGGAAAGGAACGCGGGCGATTATTACGGAAAGGTAGCATTTCTAAAGTTCAGGGCCTTGAATTATGGGAAGAAAAGTGCAAGATCCAATTTGTCTCACTGTCTAACAAAGCATAAATCCATCAACTCGTTCTCGGCACGGACTGCGAGCACCACATTAATCCTTCCGTGTTCATAACGCCCCGTCGCATCTGGGTTGTGTGACGAATGATACGCCAAGTGTATAGAGTAATTTTTTGTGTGTAACCATGTGATCACATGCACTGAAAAAATTATAGAAACTAGCAGAACCCGTGAAAATTTCACGGAAATTTAGATTAACAAAGTTTAGATAAATCAGCCCAAAAGAAGTGGTCCTCTCAAGTGTTGGACAGAGGTTAAAGGTTCAGGGCAGAGATAGTCCGGTCGTGGAAGCAATTCTCTTCTTGATGATGCGAGTAGTCTGAACTCTATTAGGGGAACTGAAAATGTGCCGCGAAGACTGGCTTTTTATAGCAAAACGAGCTACCCGTATACAGGATACTTTGCTCGAGGCCTGAAATTTACTTGAAAAGTGGCGAAGCGTGACGGAACGGTAGGTAGGTACAAGTGTATTAATATATAGAAGTGAGAAAATCCCCGGGTCCAGAACCTCGTGTCCGTATTCTCAGCCAGTGAAACTGCGTCAGAGAAGGCAGTCCGTATCACCGATACGGAAAGTTACGTCATTTTGCGGGAGCTTTACCATCAATTTTGACAGCACCGGGATGTGGTACTTGACAAAGCAGACAGCGTGCGGCCTCCCACGAACTTGCAATAGAGCTCAACAAAGTTGCCCAATTTGCTCATTTTGACGATGGCTTCTCACTGCACGCCGGCAGAGAGAAAGAGAGAGAGAGAGAGAAAGAGAGAGAGAGGGAGAGAGAGAGATGGATTGAAGCGAGAATGTTCGTAGGACACAAGACTTGCTTCCTTGTTGTGTCTCATTCAGATCACTTGTTGCCTCCCCGCGTTGTTGGCGCATGACTTGCAGCATAATGCAGCGACGACTGTGTTAGTCGGCTCGTGCCAGTGTCATGTCGTGTACGACCGGGTGTGGTGGCCGTGTCGTGTCGTATACGACCGGGTGTGGTGGCGGTGTCGTGTCGTATACGACCATGTGTGGTGGCGGTGCTGTGTGATATACAACCAGGCTGGTTGCCGGTATAGTGTCATATAGGACGAGGTGTGGGGCAAGTGGTGCAGGTGGAGAGCCACATACATCTTGAGTAGACAAATGCATCAATATTTTCCCTGCAGAAACTGATGTCCAAACTTTCATAGTGCCAGATATGTACGTGGTAAATAAAAAATGAACCTTTTTCACTTCGCTGTACATGGTATCAACATCACACACTTTCATGCTTGCATGGGTTAGAATTTTATAGAGCAATAATCGAGACCTAAAAAAACATGCAAAGGGGTCATCTTCGACACCAAGCAGGAACGGTAAGTCCATAAGGGCCCCAAGGGGCCTTATCTTAGCCCCATCCTGGGGATTGAAAATGCTCATTTCTGGTCAGGATTTCCCCACCCCAGCAGGGACACGTGTGTTTGTTTTCACGCTTGCCGCGCGGCCGAGAGAACACCGAGACAACTCAAGGTGTCAAACTGACAGGCAAACGACGGAAAATATCCCGACGACGGCGCCGGTGCAGGGGACGAAGATGAGACCTCTGGGCACCCGCCGCGGACTGTCGACTGTTGCAGTATGTGGGGGCTGTTGTGCCTTCTCTGTTGTCCACTGTGTGGGGACTGTTGTGCCTTCTCTGTTGTCCATTGTGTGGGGACTGTTGTGCCTTATCAGTGTTCCTTTTCACAGTGCTTCCTGCTTCACAAACGCTGATGTCTTATTCACTCTCGCGATGTTCAATATTTATGCACGGAAGGAATATTTGATATCCTGACGCTCAAAAATCGTCGAGGAAGTAGTGTCGAATGACCTCACACGATGAGCTGCTTATTCCTTCACGCAGAAGGTCTGTCATTGCGTCACCAGAGACACACTCGCCAGCCGGCGTGTGGCGCCGAGTGTACGAAACGTGTGACTGACCTACTGTTGAGCAAATTATGAAGTTAATTAAAGAGCAGTTAAAGAAATTTTGAGGACCGCCGCGTAATGAAAGAAATTAAGTAGTGAAATTAAGTAATGAAAGAATTTTGAGGCTGCGCAGGGAAATTTCGCAGTTTGACGAGCCCCAGTTCCTCCGAAAAAAAAAATCTATATCACAATTTTTTTGCTTAGTTCTCTCATTTCACTTTTCATTCTTCAAATCCCCGTTTCGAAAAAATACTCGTTGCGAATTTACGTGCCTTTCTTTGAACTCTTCCGCTATGAATTGACGTTTCCTGAGCGTATTCAAAAGTCTGCAGCGAATTAAGAGTCGTCTCAAAATCGTGCGTTTTTGTTAGAGAACTTGCCGTGAAGGAGTCCCTCCAAAAAACCTCAGTTCATAAACCATCGAATGAAATTTCACCGAAATCTGCAGGGTTTGAACTCGAGGGTCGAGAGTCGGATCTGGCTCTTCTCTGGCTGACTGCCTCTAAAAGTTACCTCACACGGTTGCCTGTTTGCTTCTTTTATTCTACGTAGAAGTAATCTTTGATTAAAACTATCGCGGTGGTCCAAAATATGCCCTATTTTTATATTAATTGCTTTCATTCTTCTAAAAGTTATTTCTGATTAAACCATCGCGATGCTCCAAAAATTTTCCCGAGTTTTGTCGATTTTTTTATTTTTATTCTAGAAATTATGAGATTATCACACTACAAAGATAGCACCGTTCAATCTCTCTATATCACATATTTAGGATAACAACGAGACATAATTCAAATAAAAAGATGCTCTAAACAAATGAAGAAATGAAGTCAATCAGCAGCTGATAACGCAAAACAAATATTTCAGTTCGGAAGCAAAACACGTGCAGATCATTGCTGGAGAAACATATAAAAAACTCACGAATTTCAGTTTTGAGAGACAGAAATCTCAGTAGCTCTCATGCAGAACGAATTTTTTGGAATACATTAACTGGAACGTTAACGAATTTTCTAGAACTGAATAAACTTTCCGACTGAACGTTGATGAGGTTTAGCAGCCTTCGTGGAAAGGCAAAAATGATTATTGAATTCATTAGACAGCATGTGTGATTTGACTTTTATTACTCAATTCTTGTGAAACGGCAAGCGCTGGAGCGGTTAAGGAATCCAATAGCTTTTATAATAGAAAGCATCAATGGTAACTACCATTATTTTAATAACCGTACCGTAAGAAAAATTATCGTCTCAACGGTAGCAAAATTATTTTAATACTGATGACCACAGTGTGTGTAATAATAACAACAATAGTTATTTAGAATGGTGTAAAATACAATTATTATAATCATGAAAACAACAGCTATTTTCGTAATAATAATGTTGAATAAACTGTGCTAATGACTAAAAAGAAGAATAGCAGTAAGAACAATGTTACTAATAGTGATTGTAATACAAATAATAACAACAATAACATGATAAGAGCAATTTTCTAATGAAATCGTCTCGTTTCTAACGCAGCACAACTCTTTAAATTTTTCTAACATCATGTGAATATCCTCCCGATTCTTGGGTGCATTATTACATGGATATTCTTGTATTAGTTCTGAACCTCCCGAGTTCCTCCCTGGAAATACAGCCTCGCCTCATTTTAAAACCATCTAATTCTCGCATCGCATGCCAGCGGCGTCGCAAATTAAAGGCAAATGAGAACAACCGCATGAATTGTCCTCAGAATTTGGGGTCGAATTCCGGCAGGTTTCGTGAAGCAACGGTGTGCTTTGCAGACGACTTTACTTCCCTGTAGGAGCGGGAGTGGACGCGGCGGTGGCGGGCTCATGCCGTGGCAGTTCAGGGAAGGACGAGTGAAGGCGTTTCAAGCATTTTCGAACCGTAAACTTGTCGAGTTTGCACGACCTGAAAATAAAAACATTCGTCCATGCGTCGTGTCGTGTCGAAACAAAATCATTCGTCCATGCCGGGAAAAGGAACCAAGGCTGACACGCTGTTTTTTAAGGGAGAATTTTAGAAAATTCAGGGAAATATGTAAAGAGAGAATGTAAAAAATTCAGGGATATATTTAAAAGGAGAATGTAAAAAATTCAGGGATATTTTTAAAGGAAGGATTTGCAAAATTTGAAGAAAGATTGTGGAGTCACACCGCTCATTCTGTCGTAAATGAGCGCTTGGCCATTTTGCAACGTACATGTCCAACCTTGTGAGCATTAAAACTCTGCACACGTTCAACGTACACGGTGACGTAACGTACGTGCCAAACTATGTGAGCATTTAAACTTTGAACACGTTAACGTACATGGTAACTTACATGTCCAACTTTGTGAGCATTTAAGCTTCGTACATGTCCAACGTACATGGTAACTTGGATGTCCAACTTTGTGAGTATTTCAATTTTCAGCAAAAATTGAATTCTTTGAAGGAAAAGATTGAGCGCAGGAGCCTTAATCGCAGCTCGCTTTCTCTGGAATTACACGAGAAATTATAAAATAAATTCATCTGTCCTCTCTCATTTCAACCACAAAATCTAATAAGACATGAAATACAAGCCAGGCAAAAAAAAATGCGTGAGATCCTTGCTGGAAACCCGCTGGTTTCATAGAATAACAAGTCGCTCTAAATGTTGCCATCATGTGCAGGAAATTCCCTCTGCTTTTGCGTAAGTAGAACTTCCAAATAAATGATACGAAGCAGTATTAACAGTGTTATTTAGTAGTGTTTGGATCATTATGCTGCAGTATTAGCAGTTTTACGTCGTAGTATTATTACATCGCGGTATTCGGTGCATTTGGTCGGAGAGTGATTTACTTGTAATTCAGTCGTACAGTTTATTTACTTCGAGTCGGCCATTGACCACAATCTTTTTTAAGAGCACTGGTTAGCAGATTAACCTTTTGTTAAGAGCACTGGTTATCAGATTAACCTCTTCTTAAGAGCACTAGTTATCAGATTAACCTTTTGTTAAGAGCACTGGTTATCAGATTAACCTCTTCTTAAGAGCACTAGTTATCAGATTAACCTCTTCTTCAGAGCACTAGTTATCAGATTAACCTCTTCTTAAGAGCACTAGTTAGTAGATAAACCTCTTCTTAAGAGCACTAGTTAGCAGATTGACCTCTTCTTAAGAGCACTAGTTAGCAGATTGACCTCTTCTTAAGAGCACTAGTTAGCAGATTGACCTCTTCTTAAGAGCACTAGTTAGCAGATTGACCTCTTCTTAAGAGCACTAGTTAGCAGATTGACCTCTTCTTAAGAGCACTAGTTAGCAGATTGACCTCTTCTTAAGAGCACTAGTTAGCAGATTGACCTCTTCTTAAGAGCACTAGTTAGCAGATTGACCTCTTCTTAAGAGCACTAGTTAGCAGATTGACCTCTTCTTAAGAGCACTAGTTAGCAGATTGACCTCTTCTTAAGAGCACTAGTTAGCAGATTGACCTCTTCTTAAGAGCACTAGTTAGCAGATTGACCTCTTCTTAAGAGCACTAGTTAGCAGATTGACCTCTTAAACAGCACTAGTTAGCAGATTAACCTCTTCTTAAGAGCACTAGTTGGCAGATTAACCTTTTCTTAAGAGCACTAGTTAGCAGATTAACCTCTTCTTAAGAGCACTACGTAGCAAGGGTTAGACGGTTAACGTTCACCAATGACCCTGAGCTTGAGAAAGGGAAAATGATCAATTTTACGCCAGGACTTCGCTCAACTACCGTGGACGATCAGCCGAACATTGAGTTGCACTAATGACATTGTACGCGCATAAACTTTCCATTTGTGTCAACGCGAAGCTCTCGCGATATTATTGGTATTAGCTGAGACCTTCAAGACGCCTTTCATCAACCTTCAACTTAGCGCTTCTCTGTTAGTTTAATTTCATTTAACGTGTAGTTTTGCAGTTGAATTTACTCTATTTTGTTCCCGAACCTTGTACCAAATTGCAGTGTGACAATAGTATAGTCTCACTGCATATTTTAACGTTAAGATTAAAAAAAACGCGGAACGGCGCAGTTCACGAGTGCTTAATTTGTCCAAGCGCTAATTCACGAGAAATTTTTGAGTCTTACGACGATTAATTTATAACTATTTTATGACTCTAAATTATCTTATGACGTAGAAATATTTTTATGACGATTAATTTATAACTATTTTATGACTTCAAATTATCTAATGACGTATAATAATTTATGATGACTAATTTATAATTATTTTATGACTTTTGATTATCTTATGACGCATAACAATCATGGGATGATTGATTTATAATTATTTCATGACTTTTAACTATCTTATGACTTATAAATATCTTTTGACTTATAAATATCTTTTGACTTATAACTAACATATGACTTTTAACTATCTTACGACGTTGACTCCTAACTATCATCTGCTAGTCGTGAACAAGGGCGCTCTGCTGCACTAAATTGGGTGTTTAACTTTTCATTAAGCAGTGGTTGTAAGGCTGGGAGTAATTTCGTTCTAATAAGAAATTATTCTAATGAATTCAGTTCAAATCAGGAAATTAGGAATTATTTTAGCATCATTCGTTCCAGTCTTTTATTAATTTAATAAATAAAAAGTTAAATAAATGTTGATGTTTTTTTTCAAGATTATATTTCGATATATCTTCATTTTTGATATATCTTTATATATCTCTTAATAGTCAGAAAGCAAAATGAAAAGCGTGAGGTATGAACCGAACTTTCGTTTTCTTCACAAAATGTCATAAAAAACTACATTTTATTGGAGGACTGGTCTTTATTTTGAAATTTATTCTCTGCTATCAGTTTGATACCAATATTTTTTGAGTACCATTGTATAAAATACTATCCACTGAAATAAGATTTATGAATTTTTGTGAAAAAATTCGCTATAGAACGATAAAAAATTGTTACTACGGCTCAATCGTGAACTGTGCCCGTTAATAGCGTAATTATCACCAGCAACCACACATTTGTGCATCTGGAGCATTTATACCATTAGTTTTTATTCTTCGCTCCATGATAAATGATTTTACACATTAGTAGTAACTGGAAATGAACTACCTTTCTTATATAAGATTATCTTTTTAACGAGGTTAGTTGTTCGTCTAGAATTTTTCTCCTTCATCCAGAAACTTCAATATTTTGGTTAGCGGGTCGTTATCCGCCCAAATGTATAGTATTTTTTGAATAATCCATGCTCTTGAAAGGGGATTAGTTTTAAAAAGTGGATTCTCTGAAACCCATATTCTAATGAATCCGCTATTTATACGACGATATTACCCTACAGCTGAGGTGGCCCAGGTAACGCCACGCTTGTGTTGTCACAAACAACTTTGCATGATTGTGTACAATACTGTGCGATTGTCTGCAATACTGTGCAATGGTCAACTATACTGTGCAATTGTTTACAACACTGCAATTGTCTAAAATATTCTGCAATCGTCTACAATTCTGCACGATTGTCTACAATTCTGTACGGATTGTCTAAAATACTGTGCAACTGTATACAATGCTGTGCAAGTGTGTACGATACTGTACGATTGTCTACGATACTGTGCGGTTGTCTACACTTCTGTGAGAGTGTCTACAATTCTGTGCGATTGTCTACGATAGTATGGGGTTGTCTACAATTCTACACAAATGTATGCAATACTTTACGATTGTCTACAATACTGCACAATTGTCTGTAACACTGCCCAATTATCTACATTACTACACGGTTGTTTAGAATCCTACACAATTGATAACAACACTGCACCTTTTCTCAACAAAATCGAGAAAACTAAAACGAATTCTCTGAAACTCTGACATTCTTGAAGTTGTCTGAGATTCTTCAAAGTCCTTATTCGTATGAAGTTTTCTGACGTTCCCGTAACAATGTGTTGTTATTCTAAAATTTTATAATATTTTTAAAATTCTTGAAGTTCACGGAATAGTATACTTTCCCCAGTTATTATAACTTGATGAATTTTTTCAAAGTTCGTACATTTATCTAACTACTCTAAAGTTTTCAGACTATCAAAATTTGACTGAATTTCTGTAAGCAATCCAAAGTTCTTCGGAGTTTAGCTCTTAAAGTTCTGAGCTGAAAACTTCAGAGTATTTTAGGGAACAATTCGTATTCCACGTTTAGGAAAGAAACCCAATAAACAAGCGTTAGCATTGAAAAACGATAGCGTCTTGCACTTCATTTTCTTGGAGAGCGTGAGTTGGCGAGCACTCGAACAGTTCTCTAATGTCATCCCAAAAGTCGAGCAAGATTCTGATGCATACTTCATCGAGGTGAAACCTGGGATGAAACGAGCACTTTATATCACGGTTTCAATAAAAAGGCTTTAACTTCATATACATTGACTCTAAAATCCAATATCGGCTTCTGTTTTTATGTGACAGGCCGACCTTTTTTTTAAATTCTTGACTTATTTGCTCTGAAAAAGTATATCGCTCCGTGCTGAGCAGAGAAGCAGCTGCACCAGGCCTCTGGGATTGATGTCCTTTGTTTGTTCTCAGTCCACAAAGAAAGAACAGTTTTTCAATATTGGAAATTTGGAATGGCGCAGTGCGGGCGATACCGGAATTTAGGGCAAATACAGAGAGATGCGCGTGGCTGGATCTGGGCACACCTCGCTGTTGATGTGCTTTTATCATGAACTAGGGTAAGGTGGCGCTGTGTGCCCTCAACATAAACAAGGGTAAGGTGGCGCTGTGTGCCCTCAACATGAACAAGGGTAAGGTGGCGCTGTGTGCCCTCATCATGAACAAGGGTAAGGTGGCGCTGTGATTAAAGTTCCCCTGGAAAGGATTTCAGAGGATGGGATTTCGGACGCTGTCAAGTTCCCGAGAACTTTCGTCGCCTACGATCTTATCATAACTATCGGTTTGCTTGATCAGTTTAGTAATCTTGAATAAGTTACGGTGATTGAGAGTTTTACGTTATTATCGCATGCTATAAAGTGGTGTGTTTTTATTGGATTTTATGTCTGTCCTGTCGTTATGATTTAACAATAATTTTACGTTCTCATTGTTTATTATGCGCATTACGTTATAATGATTTATTACCAGTTTTATGTTATTGTTAGTTTCTAAGCTATGAGGTTGTTCTGTGTTCTTATAAGCACTTTGTTATTACAGGTTGCCATACATGTACTCTTAACTACTATTGCATAACAGCCTTTAGATGGTAACTCACCTGCTGCAGTCTGGTGGTCCATGTCTTCCTAAGCTCGAGGCAGAATGCGCTGACGCTCGCTCATACCTGTTCGGGTCACGTGTGGCCCAAGAGGGAGGAAGAAGGCCGAGGCGAAAGGTCTGTCTCTCCTCGTATTCCAAAATACTTTCTCTTAAAAAATATACTCTTAAAATAGAGGAGAAAGTGCAGGGAGTGTACGATATGAAGAGTAATATATTTTTGTTCAAGTCGTGATCATAACGATGTCGCTTTTGTTAGTTGAATGAACAACATCGGCTCTTTATTACGTCGAAAATGAATTGAACGGATTGAACAATGTGAACGAATAACGATTTCGTAAACTAAGTTTTTAAAAATAACAGTTTACGGAATCTCAGTTTGATTGGTGTACAAGAATTTTAGCTTGATTTCATATTAAGACGTATTAAAGAATAAGTATTTAACTTTAAATTCTTATTCAAATGATAGACTACAAAAACAATCCCCCAAACTTGATGCACTCTTCGTTTTCGTTGAAACAACGAGCGACTGCAGCACATAACGACCGCCTGTGAATTTCAATGTCTTGGAAAGTTCTTCACGTTGGTCAAGTGAGTGAAAAATGTTTATTTTTAATTTCAAGACGCACGTATAGAAAATCTGTTTTTGGCTGCGGTAGGTCTGTTTGATCTAATTAAAACAAGAATGATACTCATTATTAAGCGAGAAAGTCTTCACGCAGCCGATAAAGTCAGTCAAAAATCTCTTTTGTGAAAGCCTTCCTCGCGCAAACAGTCGCTTTGCTGCTTGAAACAAGCAGTAATTTCTTCTTTCGCTGAACTTCAGGCGCTAATGAGGGGATGGCAAAAAAGAAACACGTAAAGAAATAAACCTTAATTATGAAGACAGTCGAGTCTTTCGCAACAGACGGTTAAAACTCCCCTAAATTTCCGGCAGAAATCTCGGCACTGATGGACAAAACTTAGGCGTTTCAAACGAAAATAAGGACGGACAAAGTTCTCCTGCGTTTTAAAGACCGTGTCTAGGTAATTGGGGATACACTAATAGGAAGGTGTAGCGTCGCAGAAGTGGAATAGTGGAATAGAATAGTGAAGTAGTTCGGATTTTGGGGAGGTAATCCTTAGCTGATTGCCAATTACGCTACGTTTCGTGTCTGTGGAATTATTGAAGTTGAAATCAGTTCTGGGCTGTAGATTCTCCATTTAATTTATGTGTGTGGCTACCGTGAAGCTCTGAACCTACGTTAATGAACGAACATTGTACAACAACCTTAACGATCTTGAGGCAAACTTGGTACATTTATAAGAGATGCTCCGACGAATCATCGCAACGCGCAAACTTTGAACGCAAGAGAAAAGAAGTTACAAACGAGCTCGGTTGTTCGATTTACTGAAAACAATCCGTCGTTTTAAAGGAACGGTTGGACTTTCAAACGCTCTGAAGAATGCAAAAATCGAAGCACCTCTGAGGATGCGCGAACGTATTGACGAAGTCAGCCTTTGTTTTGACGAGTTTTACGGCGAAGTTTCGGACGCCAGGCACCCTAGGATCGTCAACACCTTTGTTATGCTGCGGAGCGCCGCCGTCTTTTGGTTCTGTTAGAATAAATGGACGCCCACACGCGAGTGCTACGCCGCTGAACGCTTCATTAGGCCGCCTGAAATGCCGTTCCTGGTAGCTGATCTCTCCCATTTCTTCTGAATGCCGCTATGACACGTCGTGTCCCTCACTCTCATCACCTTCTGTCTGTTATGCTCCACTCATGACCTTCTTGTCGTTATGCTCTTCTCATCACTTTCATATTCTCTACTATATCTTTCATATCCTACTCACTCGCACTCATGCTCTACTCATTACCTTCTCATGCTCTAGTATAGCCTTCATGACCTACTCCCTCGCCCTCATAACCTCCTCATCCTCAAGTGTTAAGGGACACCCTGTGGCCGATGAACTCTCTGGCCACCGCACACAGGAGACACCTCGGGTTCTGTCTCTTGTCGCACAGAGTGCAAGATCGCTTCCACCAAACAACCGCTCTATCATCTTATTTCCTGCCTAAGGTGCGCTCTATTTGCATCTCATGACCCAGAGTTTTTCCCCCGCTGTTTGATGGTCGCTCTAAAGGGTATCACATTTGATGGGTACCACTCTAATGGGTGCCACTCTAATGTTTACCGCACTAATGGCCGCTCTAATAAGTGCCGTTCTAATACATACCGCTCTAATGGGTGCCGGTCTTCGCGCTGACGGAGGGCGACTGACGATCAAACATAGACAAAATGACTTTCAAATAGAAACAACGAAAATCAACTCTGCACCATACCTGCTCTTTCAAAAAATGGAGACACTTCCGTTCACTTTTCATTTATTTTTATTTTAATCACTATTATACTAACACCACTCTTTCTTCTTTCTTTTGAACGTGAGTTCGTTAACGTTATTTTACGTGAACCAGACCAACATTTGCATGTCGGAAATCGACAAATGAGGGTCGTAGCACCCTGCAGCCTCAGGGGTCATATTTTAGCGGTATGGAAAATATTTTATAACTGCTTGGTTATAATGATGTGATATTATATATGCATGTAGCATGTTGTTGCACTCAAGTTTCTACGAGGGCTCCGAGCAGCCTTTGTCTCGTGTGCGAGTTTTCGTACGAGTCTACAAGCACAGCAACGAAGTGCGAGCACAGCAGCGGAGCTCGAGCATGAATTTTTCCTTCGGTTTTATCAATAAGTTTTTAAAAAATAATAATGAAAGAACGAAATGACATTACTACGTGTCTGTTATGAGGTAGACATCGCAGTACATCGCAGTGCAGTAAAGTGTAACAAAATGAATGTGTTTACTGAATACGTTGTGAAAAAATTTCGGAGCATATACTGAATGTATAGGTTATTTCTTTTTAATTTAAGTCTACTGTACTCTACATTATCTACTTGTTACTACTCTACTTCACTCTACCCACTCTCGGCAATTGTGCTTCCCTTCACCCACCTACACCTACTGCACTAGGCGCTACCCATGTGCTAATACCGCACAACTAACTACCTACACTCTAGCCACCCACCGCTACGCCACTACATACTAATTACCTACTACCAGTGTACTACACACTACCCACCAGCTTCTAATACTGCGCTTCACACTACTCACCTACTTCTACACACTAGCCAACTACTACTACTATACTACTCACTATCCACCTACTGCCACTAGGCCACACACTAGCCTCCTAATACTACCACTGGGCCACACACTAGCCACCTAATACTACCGCTAGGCCGCTCAGTAGCCACCTACTACTACCACTGGGCCACACACTAGCCACTTAATACTACCACTAGGCCACACAGTAGTCACCTACTACTGCCACT
>VOMN01018492.1:0-15306 GCA_014899125.1 Orchestia grillus
CTCTTAATGCAACAAAATGAGTGTTCCCCAGTGTTAGTGATGTTAGATTGAAAGGATTCGCTAATTAGAAGAGGGTAGGATCACAACTTGAGAACTCCTACTTTAACTGGCCGTGAGAATGTGTACTCATTAACGCGTTGTGGGAACGGGGCTCACGTAAAATGAAAACGAGCTACCCGCGGCAAAAGCTGATTACTTTGGTTGTGAAATGCAATTGTTGTTTCCTTGACTTCCATTTTTATTCATTTTTTGGTTTATTTTATAAGCATGTTCTATCTACGCCTGGAAAGGATTGTTTTCTTTACTCGTAAAAGTATCTGATGTCGAGTCTGTTTTTTTCTCAGTGTACACATTTAGAGCTTCTTAATCGAATTCATAGATGATAATTCTAAAGCTTTTATTTGCTGATCATACGTTTAAGATTTAATACATATCATAACAAAGAAATAAATGCAAATGCTATAAACTTGAAATAGGAATTGAAATAAATTCAACCCAACACCGATGAGTTCATTCTCCACGCCCTACGCAAGAAAATTATCGTACGTGTTGAAGAGAATTTTGTTATTGGACTAGGATGACTATAAGAATAATGAAATAGGATCCTGAAATATTTCACACAGTTTCCGAAATATTTATGTTCGGGGCTTGGTAGCTAAAGTCTATCCCGTTCATATTACGGGGTTCATTAAGACATAGATTTGAAGGTTCATAGCTAGTTTTCTCTCACGTCGGTGTTAATGGCGGCTCAGATGAGCTCAGAGGAACATGATGCCTTCACTCGAGTTACTCTTGAGTGCAACGCTGAGATGCGATGTGAAACATGGCCGGGTTTTGCCAGAAACTTGAAGTGAAAGCTTGTGTGAGGCAATTTTAGCGGTGCAGGTTCCTGGGGAGTAATTATGAGCAGTGCAAGCTCGTGTGCGGCAATTATGAGCAGCACAAGCTCGTGTGCGGCAATTATGAGTAGTACAAGCTCGTGTGCGGCAATTATGAGTAGTCCAGGTTCGTGAGGTTCAATTATGTGTAGTGCAGGTTCGTGAGGTGGAATTATGAGTAGCGCAAGTTCTTGAGGTATAATTATGTGTATTGTAGGTTCGTGAGATGTAATTATGAGTAGTGCAGGTTCTTTAGGTGTAATGATAAGTAGTGCAGGTTCGTGAGGTGCAATTATGAGTAGTGCAGGTTCGTAACATGCAAGTATGAGCAGTGCAGGCCCGTGTGCGGCAATTATGTACAGTGTAGGTTCGTAAGGTTCTATTTTGTGCACCGCAGGTTCGTGAGACTCAGTTATATGGAATACAGATTTGTGTGGTGCAGATACATAAAATATCATAAACTTTTTTCCCCAATCGTTATCCTTAGTGTGAGAACAGCGTTATTAAAAAATTCACAATCATTTCACACGAAACATCGATCACCTTCAATTAAATCCGTAATGTTTCGCTTAAGCAGTTTTGCCTCTTTTATTCCATCCAAGCGTTTCTTTTTCAGATTTCAAGCCTTATCGGGTCAATTTGCTTCATTTCTAGATTAAAGAGGCTGGTGAAAGAATCAAACGTAAAGCAATTTTTTATTTTCAATGAGCAATGCATGGTCAGTTCAACGATCAGTTCAAGATTCCTTGCAAGAATATATCAAGTCCGAAACAGTGGAACGAATTTAGAATGACAGATACTTTGCAAGAGCAAGCAAATTTCTCAAGCCCTAGAAAACGGAGACTGTTAGAATGCTTCTATAATAATTCGAGGAACATTTACTCCTATCGGAAAGAGATAAAGAATTTCCATTAATAGTTCAGTATGATATTCCTCTGGACGACCCGTTCTAGCATGGGAATAACACTTTAGTTTCGTGGCAGAAACTCAGACACCTGTGCCTCGTTCAGAAATGCTTCGGAGTTTCTGTTGGACTGGAATTATACAAATATGAGTCGCTTTGAGTGTACCAGTCACACAAATTCAATCAGCAATTGCAGAAGGTCAGGTCGGCAAACAAATCTAGAACACAACTCGCTTCATGTGTGGTCTCTAGAGGCCGTGTCTCCTAGGCCACCGCCTCCTCAGGCGCCTCTGAAGCTCCTGCTGGCATTTTGGTTGGCTCTAACTTCTGTGACATGAGTTACTTCTTGCTAACGTGATTATTGCTTAGGGATGAATGGGATGTTTGTTGCATAGCAAATGAAACTGTGTCAATTCTAATAGAACACTCAATCAGACTTAAAGGAAATGATGGAACACGCAATGGTAGAAGGATGAATTGAATTTCTAAGATGTAGTGCTATAATTGAAGACACTTCAGGTGTGAAAATTTATCCTAAGTCTAGTAATCACCTGATGGTCGTTTATGTAATTGGTATCGCTTTATTCAGGAGCTCACTGTTTTTCTGTGTAATGTGTCCATTTCATTAGGCAAAAATTGAAACCTACTGAAATTACATCCTTTTGTTCGTCGTTTGGAATCGAGCAAGCAATCTTCTGCTAACACTGTAAATGAAAATCCAATAGCACATTCTTTGGAATATAAAAATTGGCTAGTCTTACAGTAAACTTTAATCTATTTGTTAAATTTTCCAAACGGCGGCCTTCATAATCTGATGACCTCCGCTGTTGCCATATCACATTACGGATTCGACTACGGCGGCAGCAACGAAATTTCAAATTTTAATTTTTCAATTGATGCCTTCACTAAATTTATACAAATAATCTTTCTGATATTCGTGATTAAAATTTATTACTAAACTCAAAAGTTGGGCGCGACTTTAATTTTTTGAAGTCCGACTTTGCTACCTGACCTGGTGCGGTAACGACTTTGCGGTTCTGTTTCTGAGCCCGAAATCCCTAGAAGCCTTGTAGCTTATTCGGGCCCACATGTGGCATATATCCTGATCCCGGTTCTTCGTCATTCCTCATTTGATTGTAAACCTGTATCTGCTGTAAATTACTTGTGATAAATAAATGTTTCTAAATGTTTCTTAATGTTTTTAGTGTGACGTGCAGCGTTTGACTTCGCGGTTTCGACTTTTTTCTGTGTAATTCCTCTAAATCACAGAGTTAGCATTATCACGATAGAATAAATATGTTTTATAAGGCAAGAACGCACTTTTTTATTCGTACTTTAGTTAAAACACAGCCTGAACTAATATCTACTCGTAAAGGACTCTTCAGTTTACACTGTCAAACGTAAGATAAAGATGCTGTCAAATGACATACGAGCCAATTGACTGTTGTTGACTCCGCGCTGAAGCAGAGCTGGGAGTTGCTGAACAAAGCTGCAAATATGCCACTTCATCTATTCCAACGCAAAGGAGTGGCAAACGTCGCAGAAAATTGGTGGTGTGTCTTTGATAACTCGAACTTCATTCAGCACATTTTCGATATTGACTTTTCGACTTCGAACTTGAAAGTGCGGCAGAGTCGCAAGGTGCCGTGACGTCCATCTCTGATAAATGCATAGGAACTAAATTAACGTACATCGTTCTCAGTTGAAACTGCTAAATGACAATCAGTAATGGTTATTGTTTAGCGTACTGTAGTGAACAGATGTTTAAGCATCAAATACTGGAGGAAGTTTTTAGCTTAAAGAAAAGTCTGAAAACGGAAGTAAATATTTTTCAACGTGAAAAAAACAAATTTTGTTGAGTGAATTAGTTTTTTGAATATCGCTTACACTTTTAGGGCAAGAATGTGTTTTGCTACTTGTAGATAAGTATTTCTATTTCTTGAATATATTTTGGAGAAAAAAGAGCTATTTTATTGAAAAACATATTAATAAGCACAATTTTTCAGAGTAATGTTGTATTATAAAATAACTAAAGGGTGGTTAAATTGTAAGGGCCGATTTTGAATGTGAATCACACCTAAACGTCAAGTTTTTTTCTGCATTTAATTTAATATTTCTCTATTTCAGACTAACTCAATTTGAACCATGGTAAGATACACAATCGAGCAACGCGTTAAAGTTATTCAGGCTTATTATGAACCTAATTTGTGTTTCATTCAAAATCAACATCGGACCTTCAAATTTAGCCACCCTATAGTATAGCTACTGAAGATTTCTTACACATTCTCGTAATTATTTTACAGTAGAAAAACAATTACCCTAATTTGGCAGTGTTTTCCCATTGTTTTGTGAGACTTGGGAACAGTAAATGAACAAAGAATATTTCTTTCGACATTCTGAGAGCACCCGTGAAGTCTCCATGTATTATAATTCAGTAATAACACCGGTTATTTAACTTTAGGGTAATTTCACGAATCCAAAATTTCCACGTGAATAGGTTTTTAAAAATTTCATGCCTGAAAAACTAAAGGTAAGTTGGAATTTGACTCGAGCCCCATTAAAAAATGTCAATTTATTTCTGCCGTTGATGAATTGCTCCTGGTTACCGGTTGGGGCTAAAATTTATGGCTGAAAATATTAATTGCGAGCCTTAAGAGAAGAGTGCGTGAGCCCTGGACCGTACAGCACTACGTAGCATGGCTCAGCAGATATTATAACTCATTTATCTTATATTCTACACATTCATTCGTGTGACTCATGACTTACCCACGGCCTTTCAATGTTAGTATATTCATGCATGTATTTTACATTTATGCCGTATATGACAGAAATATATTCCAGATTTGTGAAAAAGACAAAGCTCATTAAAAAATAAATAAAAATATTTTAATGAAATATTACATTGTATGAATATTTGTTACAGCATCGCTTTCCACGCAATTTCCTGACTATCGTTAACTCTCTAGAATAGTAACGATTCGTAGAACTGAGGGTTAATGCAAAACACTTTTGGCCTAAATTTTTGAGGTTATACCCTAATCATTCTAATCCAATACCTAAAATGTCTCAGACTATCGGAATTTTTGAATGTGAGTTGGAGAAATTAGAACGATAAAATCAATTTTCTTTCTACCATCGTTTTCATAGGTTTTTCAGTGTATGTGTTTCTTTCTGTTTGATATTTGGGTATATTTTCTTAAACGTCAGGGAAAGTCAGTATTCACAGATGTCATTCAGCTCTTTTTATTTCTATAGAATGCGAATGCTTCATTTCTTCAAGCGCGAGCGATAAAAAGAGTCGTAAAGGCTGTGTTCACGAGCCATCATTCATTGGACGGAGACCCCTTTTCATGAAATTAATGACCGAAATTCCCTTGAAATTCCTCCCCCGGTTGATCTTTCTCACTGCAGAAGTTGCCCTAAATAAGCTGCAGTTACCCCAGCAATCCATCAGACCGCTGGCCAAATTGTTTCAGTGTTCCGTAGCGAGGGAGGTCAAATTAATGGAAAGAATGACACTAGCGGCCATTACCAAATTCTACACAATTCAGTCCTGATTGGTTAGCCTGCACGTCAGTCCTGATTGGTTAGCCTCGTCAAAACAACTCAACAAATGACCCATTCTTAATTGCTACCCAAGCTTTGACGAATTTTAGATGAGCAGAGAGTTGGAGTATAGCCTCAACCTCGGCTACGAACAACCACCATCGACAGGAAAATCCAAAATATTTATAATACATGTAGCTAGAGTTGTACACCTTTTCTAAAACGATGTAAGGTTCGTTAAATTAGTATATTGTGAAGATGTTTTAAAGTGTTACCAGTCCATTTCCCTTTTAGAACTAAGGTCTTCGTTTCCCTATTTTAATCCGTGAAAAAAGCTAAGAGTCATGACTGTTCACATCTGCAAAATTAGCGGTAAAAGTTCCTACAATATTAGTATTCTCCCGTGCTTGCAAATTTGCTTCCAGGCTAACAAATTGGTTACCTACTAACAAATTGGTTACCTGGCTAACAAATTGGTTACCTGGCTAACAAATTGGTTACCTGCTAACAAATTGGTTACCAGGCCAACAAATTGGCTACCTATCTAACAAATTGGCTACCTGGCTAACAAATTGGTTACCTGCTAACAAATTGATTACCTGGCTAACAAATTGGTTACATGACTAACAAATTGGTTACCTGGCTAACAAATTGGCTACCTGGGTAACAAGTTGGCCTCCTGCTAACAAATTGAAATGAACCTGTATACCTGTATTAACCTATATTAATCTGTATTAACCGTATAAATTGTTTTCCGGTTAAGAGGCTCACTTAAAATTAGAGTGCTATGGAAAATCACGGGCACAACGCAGAAATGCAGCCGTGAATTACGCCCCCACAGCACTGAGCTATGCTGAGGTCCTATTTAGGCAACACCACGAGCGACGAACACGAAGGTGATCAGGTGGCAGGGTGGTCTAATCCATCTTCCTCAAATTAGGCCCGATGATGAAAACCCAGAACTGACAGCCGTCGTAGAACTTTACAAAAATGCCCTCTCTGGGTAAACTGTGCACCACGCAACATTCACGAGACGGCAGGCGGTCAACGAAGGAGACGCGGCACCGACCACGGACTGCCGCCTCACTTGAGCTCACTGAAATTCTCTCCGAACGTCCCTCATGACGTCAGGCATTGGCTACTTCTGGGAAGCAGCTCAAGTCCAGAAACTCCACAGCTGCAATTCAGTGTTCTGACGTGGTAAAATTCAAATTATCTGAAGACTCTATTGATGCTAGTTGTATTACAAAACAAAGGAACCTTAATTCAAATAAACAATCCAAAATTGGTGTAAATTTAGACAACAATATTAATTTACCCAACTTCGATGAGGTACAGCATTGTGATGCTTTGAAGTCTTTGTACGTAGTTTTAGTTTACTACGTAGTTTACTGGGATGCGTAGTTTACTATCCACTACGCATCCATGGTGGATCCTCGTGTTACAGAGTTTGCATGTAGCATCACTGATCCTGTTATCTTTAAAGGAGTATCCCTGCTTTCTATGAGACTTGGAAGGTGGGTATACTTTTTAATGCACATGTGACGCAGATATTCTCACGTGTAAACCTTCTCTTAGATATTCCTTTACTGTCCTACTCTTGCAAAATTCTGGCTGACGGAATTTTGCAAACTTTGAACGGACCGCGTGAACTTTGAGGAACGTAAAATTTAAGCGCCCACTCCCGAAGCATGAAACGCAGGCTTGTTTTCTGGGGCATGAGGTCATTGTTCTTTTTACTGCTGATGATGTCAAATTTATCGCGCTCTATCTGCTTCCTGGATGAACGAGGCCGCGGATTTCTTCATTATTCTGGGAAAAAACTTAGAATGGAATTTTATCGCAGTGCGAGCGTAGCCTGAAATCTTGACTTCTCTGATGTTAATACAATTGCAAAAGCTAGATGGGTGACGACCTTTTGATTACTGCACCAGTTAGTTTAGTTGTGCCGGTCAGAATCAGTAATAAACGATACAATTTTCATATAATGACACTGAAAGTTTTCAGAGAGATGTTTTCGCAAAACCTGTCTTTCGAAGTTAAAAGCAATCAGCCAAGAAGTTTAGTGGATTGAAAATATGTCATCTATTTCCAAACTCTAGCGATAAATAATACGAGTACTTGGAAATTTCCCAATTATTGGAAAATTATTTCATCATAATATCTGGAACAGGCGAAAACATCCGGCGCTGTTCAATTTTGCTCCGCACAATTTTGCTAAAATTCTGCTTTTTAGAGCGTCTATTAGGAATTCTTTGCATGACCTTGCACCGGCAGCACACGTGGCAGGCTTGAGGGGTCGAGTGCATGGAGCTCTGGACCAAGTTGTAAGAACCGTTTTGACTGAAAGAACCATGAAAGTCTGATATTTTTAGATATTTTTTTGTGAGGGTTACATATATGATACCACACTCCACCCGTCAAAAATGATGGGACTCGCTTGACGCAAACATGCAGGGTTCTCTGCAGGTTTGAGTGCTCGGTTTCCCTGCATGCCGTTTTGTGAAGTTTTCAATTATCATCGTCCCCTGAAGACGGTAGGGGCAAATTTAACCCAAAGCTTGGGCTGAAAAATAATTGTCTTCATTGCCCTCAATTAAAAATTTGAAAAAATGAACTCCTTAAGACGTCCACTATTCGCGCTGCGATCTGGTTATGAAATCAGTCACCCATCACTAACCAACATCTTTCAAACGAATTTTCCTTTTAAATTGTCAACTTATTCGATACAGCTCTTGATTTAATGTGTCCTTTGATCATTAGCTATTATGAACGTATGAATTTGATCATATATTTGATAACGTTTCATCGAAGTTTTCATTTATCCCATTATGTGTGAAGGATTTTATGGCCAAACTTGATAGGGCGCTGCTGCTGGGTGTCAGTAGTTGGAGAACTCGAGTGCGGTGGTTCGGTACCTTAACACAACCTGTTTTTCACTAACTCATGGTCGGTCAACTCATGCGAAGTCGGTCGGTCAACTAACTCACGGTCAACTCATGCGAAGCCCCAGAAGCATTTTCCAAAAATATTGATGAAACTCATGTGAGCGAGCTAGAATAGCTGCAATAGGATAGCCATTTCGCACACTTATTCATAACTGAAAAGAACCTTTATTAATTCCAACACGTTTTACCTTTGGGTTTTTCAATGCCCTACAACTTCTGGCGTGGTGAGGGATGTGAGGAATGTGTGGTTTAAGCTTCCTTTTCCAAGGGAAGTGCTCTCTGGTTACGTGAAATACCTTGCCTGAGCCGGGATTCGAACCGTGGACGTCTCGGCTGCGTGGTCATCACGTTAACCAGTACGTCATGGAGCCCTATGTATGGAAGCCATATATGTGAATGCTCGGAGAAAGCGGCGACTTCCATTTTTTGGAGACCGCCGCCCAGATCAGGACGGAGGTCGGCGTCTGAGGACGATAAGCTTTTCTCAAAATTCTTGGATGTTTTCAGATTGTTTTTGGAGCACTCTGTCAATTCGAGAATTGAATTTGGCCTCCCCTGTGAGCATGTTTCCTAAAAAAGACATTCGCTCTTTCTAGTGTGCCATACTTCAGGCAGTTCAGAAGATGCTGAGCTCTGTCGTCTGGTTTGTGTTTCTCCACCAGTGTGGGAGAATGTTTGAGATCAGTTTTAATCATTCTTCTCACTTATTTTTAGCTGATTTCCATCTGCTTGACTGTTTTCCTCGTGAATCGCTTTGGATTTTCTTCTGACTTATCCGTGCGTGACTTCACGACTTCATGACTTCAGAACTTCAAGCTGAGCTCGAGCGTCTACTTCTAGGACTGTCTCTGCCAAGACTCAGTCGTAGTTCATTCGCCGAACCTGTTCACGGTGTAGTTAACAATGGATTTTGTTACGTTTAACTGTTTAATAGTACCAGACTTTGACGTTCCATCGCAATAAAGGTCAATAATGACTCGATGTTAACTCATTTTCTGAAACTATATAATCAATTATTTTTTTAACAAGAGATAGCTCGCTGATTGCTTGGTTGCTTGTCTGCTGGGTAGGTCCCCTTTTCTAGCTGAGTTGTTTGATGTGCGGCAGTATTGTAGATAAGATACGGAATATAAAATCGAAAATGAATGTAATCTAAAGTACATTCAATGTTTTATTCGTGGAAAATTCTGCAGAATGCATCAATAGTTGACGATTTGACATATCCGCCTCTGCTTGACATTTGACTTGTATTTTAAAATTATCTTACAAAGAGAGCTAAGTTTTGCTTAAATTTTGAGTCAGTAAGGAGGCCGATTTCAAAAAGCAGCACGCGAGTTGATGGTTCTCAGCGTTTCCAGCGGCAAACTTCCATGGATTGAGAGACGAAATTCAGGTTTTGCGCGTCGTGAAGACCTAGCTAATAACACGGCAACACCTCGACTTCTTTTTCTACCACCCCTTGTTCCTAAGAAATAGTGTTGCCAAGTCTCTATACAAGAAAACATGTGCATTTTGCAGTGAAGAAAACAAAAAAAGCTGAACCGAACAACATCGCAGCTGTACTACAGCAAAATAATTTCCCGTAAAGATACTGCTGTCCACGACGTTTCCTTATTCAACATGAGCCTGGATATGGCGCTAATTAAGTTGCTATCGACATAACGTAAAAAATAAAATACGTCAGTACTACGTACATCAAGGGTACCTCTGAAAGAATTCAGCAAATATTAAGGCCATTTAGGGTAAAACTAATGCCTAAATCAAATAATACAGTTTAAAAGAAACTTTGGGTTTGTGATGGATAGAAGAGTTAATGGGGAAAAGAATGATCTAATTTATTAACTTGAGTGTTATGACTGCTAGGCCTGTTACGTTGGCGAGACGGGGCGAGATTCCCTATACAGCATATCAATGAGCATGGGGACAATGTGCGACGGAGAAACTAATTCTTCCTTGTTTGTTAGCATTCATGGTAAAGAAATCGTTCTTTCGATTGTTAGAATGTTCAAGTAATGTAGACAGTCAATAATTAATATTCTCGAAACGTGGTAGAAGCATTTCATAGACTGAAAGAGCCGCGAAAAATTAACCGACATTTGGATTTTTAAATAACTTCTTCCTATGATCATTGGCCGCTGCTCATTAACACTCTTTTTTATAGGTGTGTCGCATACAAAAATAGTTTTTTTGTATTCTAGATACAACCCGGCGGCATGTGTTGTCTGAAAGTGTATATCATCCCCTTAAGACGGTTGAAGCAAATTTAACCGAAACCTTGGGCTGAAAAATAATTGTTTTGATTATCTTTGATTTTAAATTTGAAAAAAAATAAATAACCAGAGAAGTCAAACCATATGAAAACCCAGTGATTTATAACGCTTCCAAGCTCAAACACAAATCATATGTATATACTACTGTATCTATGTCCTCGTGACGGCGTCATTAATCTTCAGTCCACTGCTACTTCACGTAGAGGTCAATTCAAATGAGCAGAATCCCATTGACCCCTACAATGTCTGCAAGAGCCCGTTTGAAGGTGCTTCCCAGATATTTTTGTTAAAAAAGACACGAATGGGGATGTCGAAATCGTATATTTTTCTCATGATTAACATGGTACCACCTATCGTGAAATGAATACTCCGAGAGTGATTTAATCATTCTTCTAGCAAGACAGTGCACCCTCGCACACTCACAAGAAAATTCAGGAGCATTGTCCAGCCAATATTCCCAAATTTCTAGAGTAAAGAAATGTAGCCTCCATCCTCCCCCATTGGAATCTCCTGCACTTCAGTGATGCAGTGTATCTATGTGGCTGAGTATCGCTTCATGCCACCGTCGACGATTTGAAATCATCCCTGAAAAATGCATTGCACAAAATTCCCCAGGAGACGTTGTGGCATCAATAGCTATTTTACAGGAAGGTGGTTTCAGAGAGGAAGAACCGATGGCCAAGTTATTTCAGTCGTCCGTCGCAGACGAGATGTGAAGAGTGATAGGTGAAGAGTTCACTTATCCCTGGAAGGCACTATAAAAGTCACGCCCAGAAATTGTTTCAGGTTACTATTATTGATAGGTAACTTTCAACAAAAATTGATTTATCCGTGCCACTGCGAATTATCAACAATGTATCATAGCCGAGGACTTTCTCCACACCGTGTTGTCGTTGCTTCTTTACGCGGCGTGCTGAGGGGACGTCGGTGAGGGAGCAGTCCTGAAGCTCCACCCTCCGTACGAGCTTTGCTCTGATTGGTTCACCTTCTCATTCAGGAGGAAAAATTCTGAGTCAAATTACTATGTGGTAAAGAAGTGTGTCTATTCCTGGTGTCATTATCAACTGTCGTTTGTTTGCTTCTGCTCATTTTATAATGCTTCTGAAAATTAATTAGTGAATATTATTGAGGAATTACTCGCTGCGAAAAATTGTAAGCCAAACAATCTCTTAGTTTTCCTACTCAGATGTTTTGATGTAGAGCCTCAGCCCCTCCCGAGAAGCCTTTTTGGTAAAAAGCACCTATTGGATTGCACGTTGGAACATTTACACAAGAATGTGTTCAAAATCCATGGCTCATCAAAGCGTTGTAGTCTTCTTTCTTGTAGTACTGCGATCAAAATTCATTCAATTAACTTGAAACGAATCTTTTTGAAAATGTCTTAGTAAATAGCTATACCTGACCAAGAGTTAGAAATTGTTAAAACTGCTGATATAATTACCAGTTATTCACGCATCTTTGAACAAGCTCCATTGTTCAAGGGAAGGTATTAGTACACTGTCAACAATTCAATGAAAAGAACGCTAAATTATTTGCAGCTTGCAAATTATTGAACCGTGTTTTGAAGTGACACACCTCAAAAATCTTGTCTTTATATTTTAAGACACGAAGGACCTTACCTCTTGCAACCCCGGACAAAAAATTAATCACCAACTTGTCCGCCACTCTGATGATACTCAATTTCTCGTCACGCAATTCACGGATGATCCAAAGAAAACGGGCTGCGACCTTCCTTAGAAAACGGGCATGAGGCCTCTAAATATTCGATTTCCCTGCATCTCGCTACAAATATCAGGTGGTCCAAGGCTGAAATCTTGAAGTGAAGGTGTTCAGTTATTAATAAGTTATTTACAAATGAGGAAACTCGATTACATTTGGGCATTTTAATTTTGTTCCAGCCCATTTGAGATAAAATTCAGACAGCCAAAACAGAACGATGTGTACACTATGCGAAGTATTCAGACTATGTCTTTAATATGAAGATGTTATCATAAAGCGCATTCTATGAAAAATTACCAAACGGAACCATCAGAATTGTCCTAAGCGTCAGCAACGTGATTCATTTTTCTTGATTTACCTTTTTGTCAGAACCATTCAGTGTATATCCCTTGGACATCCCCTTGACATGCCGTAGCAGCACGGCTACCCCATTATAATGTCATTTTTACAATACACTGTCGTGTACCTGGGTTACAGCTATCAGTCCCCATTTCATAGAAGGAATGAACATATGAAACAAAGACGTAGTGATGTAGTCGAAATACTGCAACAGAAACTCAATGATGTAGGTAGGCTCAATATTTTGAAATGAGAAGGTGGTTAATTTAAAATGTTAAAATGTGAAAGTGGCAATACCGTAAAATGTCGCTATTATGCGGCAATGTCACATATTCGGCACCAATTTTCCTACATGGATTTGCATAATAGTTTTTGTGTTCCAGCTTTCTAATTGGATTATTTTTTACAGTGAGACGATGCTTTCTACTTCTTAGCGCTGGTGTCAATAGTGCCTCAGTATCCAGGAAAAAACTTAAATAAACGTAGTTTCTGCAAGTGAACTATTTTCATTTTACTGAGTAATCCACAGGAGATTGAATTGATAGTAAATGACTCATGCATTAGTAATTTTTTAATGTGTTAAAGCTACTCGTCTACACTGCAGGATTCCTTGGTGCTCATTCATCACTAGAACATATCAGGGGTTTCTCTAAAGTTTAGACCGTAATCCCCGATGTAGTCCAGTTTTGAAAACAATTTCTCTTCAGATCATGCATGTTTCGAAGTTTCCCAAACTTTGGATAGCTCGCCAAACTTTCACGATAAGCTTAATCAAAAAGATTTCTTCTTAGAAACGAGGATTCAGTTTTCACAAGGTTTCCTGTAGCACATACAACAAAAGCGCAGCTCGGGGAAACTCTCACGGCAAGCCTCTGTACTTCAGAGAAAAGCTATTGCTGTTCTATAGTTGGCTTCAATTTCTGAAGCAAGTCTTTTCAGTTTCCCATTCATGCTCTCTCGAGCTGGGCAAATGACTAATGTCCCATGGCACAGTAAGTCAAGGACTTTGCCTCTCAGTACAGGACACTACAATTCGGTTTCCGTAGACTTGACGGACGCATATGATTAAAGACAAAATTGCTCCAACTTATCTTGCGCAGAAAGGCCGCCTGCTGGCACATAATGTGACCGAAGTTCCTCAGAATTACGACGCCGGGCGACCGCTTCTGCCTCGGACCTGGGTTTCAGCAATACAGTGCTACTTTATGATTGTTCAAGAACCACACTGTGCGCTTCTTATTGTGGTAATTATCATAGGAGTGAAGAAGATTTATTTGTGATGTTTCTAGCAGCATGTCATCGACTGAAAGTTTGGTAGGCTTCGCCGAACGTACCTGAAGAACAGGTTGAGAGGAGCAGCTGAAGTCATTAATGAAGATATTGATCATGAAACGATTTATACGGGCATTCAGGTTTCACAGAACACTTTTAATAAATAAATTGATATGTGTAGATCGTTTGAAGGACTCATAAGATTGGTAAGGTGTGAAATATTTCAATGGAGACGATGTAAGCTTATTAATGGAGTTTAAATAAACTTCAATTTGGTGGATACTTAATATTAGTATTTAAAAACGTGTTCCGAATATCGCTATAGAGTTCTGCTAGCGAACTGCACTGTAAAGGCGGATGTTTTTTTTTTGTGGCGCTTAACGTTCAAATTTTACCTCAAATTGTTTCAATTATTTTTGAAAGCTTTATAACGACGAGCGTTTCTTCATGCAGAGATAATGGCTGCTTACCAGGCAGCTGTTTTGACAGCACTTACCTTCAAAGTGACTGCAAGTTGGATGTGGGTCACACACTGGAGTACATTTCATGTTTTTTTCAACTACTGACGGCTCTAAATAAGTAATTTCAGTTCAATATCCTCAATAACATCCAGAGACAGTCATTTTTTAGTTTAATTTAGAATCTTGGTAATTTCTGGGATAAGTAGGAGTAATGAGCTCATCTCGGTTCAGTACGCTCACCATATCTGTGTACAGCAGAAAGCTGTCGGGAATCAGTGTAGGTCAAATGCATTCAGAGATGCACGTAGCTGTGCCAGGATCTCATGCTCTAGGACTCTGTCGAGTTACCAGCTAGGATGACAAGAATTCTTGACAAACCTGAATTTATACGTAGCACCTAGAATTTTCTCTACAATACATACCAAGCGACCTCGTGCATACATGCGTTGCCTTTTAATGGCGGAAACCCTTGTCTTTGTCTTCATCACGACCGAGAAGAATCTATCGTCTTTCAAATAAATTTTTTACCAGCTAATTTTGATCTTGAATTTGAAAAATTTGTCGGTGCACTTATTTTGGATGCGATGAAATTATCTCTGAGGTTCACCTGAAATGCATTTAGCGAGAGTCGGGCAATCTTCAAGATCACAAAATTGCTTTTGATATATCCGCCATCGCCTCTTCCCTCGCTATCGATGATCTCACGGCTCGGGATGAGGTCCAGGAGACGCTCTTATGAAGGATGCCAGAACACTTTCCTGGCCCACTAACGTCACCTGAGGCTGATGGCATCGCGCGGCCTGCAGCGGTGGAAGGAGAAGCTGCCGGCGGTATGGCAGCATAATAGAATTTCTTCAGGAATTGCTTCTGGAAAATAACGTCCTGATAACCCACGGGGTTCGGCATTTTGAACATTTACACTCTGATTAATGTCTTGAATATCTTGAAGTTGTTTGGGCCTCTATGCCC